>WOXC01005511.1:1457500-1650256 GCA_011680675.1 Gymnobelideus leadbeateri | reverse complement strand
TGGGGCGGCTAGGTGGCACAGTGAATAGAGCGCCAGCCCTGAAATCAGAAGGACCTGAGTTCGGAGCCGGCCTCCGACACTTAATCCATACAAACAAAAACCTAGCCGTGTAACCTTGGGCAAGCTACTTAACCCCAATTGCCCTAAAGGGGCGGCTAGGTGGCGCAGTGAGTAAGAGCGCCGGCCTCGGAGTTGGGATGACCCGAGATCAGATCCGGCCTCAGAAAATGAGCACCCACACATAAATAATGACTAGCCGTGTAACCTTGAGCAAGTTGCTTAACCCCAATTGCTTAAAAAAAAAAAAAAAAAAAAGAACATATCATGAGGAAAGTATTGTGCCTCTGTAGTAGTCACTGGGGAAGATAGAAGGGTAAGGACAAGGCATGGTTAGTGTACTTATTGAAGTAAGAATCACAGAATTTAGAGTTGTATGTCATCCCCACCCCAGGCATCACCTCTTCAAAATTTCTCTTTTGGTTAAGACCATCACCATTTTTCCAGTCAAGCAGAGGCCTTGGGGTTAGACAGTTTTTTAAATGAACATGTTGTTTTAATGGAAATTATTATAACCCACCATTTTGTACACTACATCATCATCTTCTCCAGTAGATTGTCCTTTATGTCACCCCTACTCTCTCACTTATTTTCAGTCTTACCTGTCTATTGACTCCTCTACTGCCTACAGACATTCCTGTGTCTCTCCCATCCTCAAAAAATCCTTACGTGGTTCTTCTATCTGTGCTATTGTCCTCTATCTCTTATGCATTTTGTGGCTAAACTCAGCTATAATAGATGCCTGTACTTTTCTCCTTGGAAATAATCTCAGAGAAAGGATTCTATCATTGAAGGGCATTGGAAGAAGCTCCTTGAAGAAATTGAAATTTTAACTGCATCCTGAAGGAATCCAGGAGGCAGAGACAGGAAGGAAGAGCATTCCAAGCATTGGAGGGCAACTGGTAGAAAGGCGAGTTAGGAATTTAGAGTTTTTTTTGTGTGAGGAACAACAAGGAGGACAGTGTTGCTGGATTGCAGAGTATACAGATGAGAGTAAATATAAGAACACTGGAAAGGTAGGAAGGTGTCAGGTTGTGATGAGTTTAAAAGTCACAGGATTTTATATTTGATCCTGGAGTTAAGAGGGAGCAATTGTAGTTAATATTGAGTAGAGGAGGGCCCTGGTCAAACCTGTTCTTTTGGAAGATCAGAGATCACTTAGGCAGCTGAGTGGAGGTTGAACTAGAGTAAGGAGAGATTTGATGTAAGAAAACCAAACAGAAAGCTATTGCAATAGATCAAGAGGTTATGAGGTCCTGTAGCAGAGTGACAGCAGTGTCAGGGGCATATACAAGAGCTATTGTAAAGGGAGAACTGACAGGCCTAGCAAGAGATTCAATATGAGGGGTGAGAGATAATGAGGATTTAAGAATGACACTCAGGTTGTAATCCTTGGGGATTGGGAGGTTGAAAATGTGCTTGGTAGTAATTGTAAGAAGGGAGAGTTTGGGGGTAAAGGTTGTAAGCTTGGATGACTAGGAGGATTGTGGTACCCTGCACCATAATTACCAGTATAGGCATATCTTGGAAATTATTAAAGGTTCTATTCCAGAACACTGCAATAAAGGAATATTTCAATTAAGTGAATATTGTAATAAAGTGAATCACATGAATTTTCTGGTTTCCCAGTGCATATAAAAGTTATGTTTACATTATGCTATAGTCTATTAAGTGTACACTTGTATTATGTCTTTTTTTTAAAAGTGCATGCCTTAATTTAAAAAATACTTTATTGCTAAAAAATGTTAACCATCATCTGAGCCTTCAGAGAATCATAATCTTTTGGCTAGTGGAAGGTGTTGTCTTGTTTTTTGATGACTGTTGGCTGATCAGGGTGGTGGTTGCTGAAGGTTGGAGTGGTTGTGGCAATTTCTTAAAATAAGACAATGAAGTTTGCCACAATTATTGACTCTTCCTTTCTTTTGAATACTTAAGAGGTCACTATAGTGTTATTAACTGGCCTAATTTCAACATTGTTGTGTCTTAGGGAATAGGGAAGCTTAAAGGAAGAAAGAAGGGGGGGGGGAGAGAGAGAGAGAGAGAGAGAGAGAGAGAGAGAGAGAGAGAGAGAGAGAGAGAGAGAGAGAGAGGAGAATGGACAGTTGGTGGAGCAGTCAGAACACCCACAAAATTAAGTTCACTGTCTCCTGTGGTTGCAGTTTGTGGTGGCCTAAAACAGTGACAGTAGTAACATCAAAGATCACTGATGCCAGATTGCCATAACAAATATAATAACAATAACAATTGAAAGATTACAAGAATTAACCAAAATGTGACACAGAGACATCACGTGAGCACACACTGTTGGAAAAATGGTGCTGATAGACTTGCTTGACACAGGGTTGCCACAGACCTTCAATTTGCAAAAACGTCAGGATCTGTGAAGCACAATAAAACTAGGTATGCCTGTAGTAGTTAGAGGGGAGTATGGGGGGGGGGGGGAGAAGACGAGTTCAGTTTTGAACATGAGTTTAATATCTTTAGGCATCCAGTTCAACATGTCTAATAGGCAGTTGGAGAGGTCAGACCAGAGAGAAGTTAGAGCTGGATGCTGAGAATCATCTACATAAAAATGATAATTGAATCAGTGGGAGCTAATGAGATCACCAAGTGACATCTACTGTAAAGAAGGAGAAGAGGGCCTAGAACAGGGCCTGGGGGGAAACATCAACAATTAGCGGACTTGACCCCAAAGAAGATCCAACAAAAAAAACTGAAAAAGAGTGGTCAGACTGGTAGTAGGAGTGTCATGGAAACCTAAAGAAGAGCAAGTACTAAGAAAAAGAAGGTAATTGAAAGTATCCAAGGCTGCAGAGGGATCCAGAAGGTTGAAGACTGAGAAAAGGCCATTGGACTTAGCAATTATAAAAGACCTTTGTCAGCTTTGGAGAAGGCAATTTCTGTTGAATGATGAGGTCAGAAGCCAGACTGTAGAAAAATTAAGAAGAGTGGGAGAGCAAAGAAGTGGAGGCAGCTATTGTAGATAAAGTTCTCAAGGAGCTTAGACAGAAGAGAGAGGAGAGTTAGGAGACAATTAGTAGCTGGGATGGATGGATCAAGTGAGGGTTTGGATTGGGGGGGAGGGGTGGACTAAAGTTGGGGGTGGGAATAAAAGGGTGTATTTGTAGGCAACAGGGAAATAGCCAGTACATGTGGAGAGATTAAAGATAGTGAAAGAGTAGAGATGATAGAGAAATCTGCTGGAGAAGATGGAATAGAATGTTTGTGCATGTAGTTGGGTTTGCCTTGGTAAGGAAAAAGACTATCACTTTCAAAGAGTAAAGGAGGAGATAGTTGGGGAAAATAGGAGAGTGGTATAACATGAAGAGTGGAGCAGAATGAATTCTTGGCAAATGGACTCCATTTTGTGGTTTTTCAGTTGTGTCCAACCCTTCATGACCCCATTTGGGGTTCTCTTGGCAAGGATATTGAAATATTTGCCATTTCCTTCACCAGCTCATTTTATAGAGGGGAAACTGAGGCAAACAGGGTTAAGTGACTTCTCCAGAGTCACACAGCTACTAAGTGTCTAAGGCCAGATTGCTACTCAGGAGGACCAGTCTTCCTAACTCCAGGGCATGGCACGCTACCCACTGTGCTACCTAGCTACCTGCTAGCCTCAGTTTACTCAGTAAAATATGAAGAAAGGTTCTCAGTTGACAAGTTCTGGGAAAGGGATGCCATGGGAGGTTTGAGGAAGGAAAAAATGGTTTGGAAGAGCCATTGTGGTGGCTGAAATGGTGAATTGATTAGTAAGGTATAAAAAGATTAACTTGCTCTAGTGAGGACTCATTTGAGATTATATAACATAAATTTGGAGTGTACTCAACCCACATGGTTTCTCAATAAATAAAAAAAGTGAATGGGGCAGCTAAGTGGCACAGCGTATAGAGTGCTGGCTCTGGAATTGAGAGGACCTGAGTTAAAATTCAGCTTCAGACACTAGGTGTGACCCTGGGCAAGTCATTTAACCTTGTTTGCCTCAGTTTCCTCATCTATAAAATGAACTGGAGAATGAAATAGCAAACCACTCTAGTATTTTTTCCAAGAAAACCCCAAATGGGGTCACAAAGTGTCAGACAAGACTAAATCAACAAAACAACAACAAAGAAAGTGAATGTTGGGAGTAACCCAAGGAATGACTGGGAATAGGATTAGAGGGATCCATGTGAAGAGGATAGTGTGTAAAATTGAACTGGTTAGCCAAAAGTTCAAAATAGAGAAAGGAGGAAAGTACAGCCAACACATGGGTAATTGTCTGGGGGAAAACTGAGGGATGGAAAGATGGAAGGTTATATTGAGGACAAAATACAGTTAGGGGCCTTAAACTAGAGGAAAAGATGGAATAATAAAAGATTTTGATAATATAGAGACATTTCTGAAGTCACAAACATAGATGTGGAATACTTGTAAGTGATAGCAAGATCAAGGATATAGCTTTGATATGATCTCCATTTGTATGATCTCTGTGGGTAACTGAGATGGAATGAAGGGAGAGTTCATAGGAATTGAGTGAGCTGAGGAACTGGAAAGTTAGAGTGTTTGAGAGAGTATCAGTATAAATGTTGAAGTCCTCTAGTATTACTGATGGCAAAAGTTGGGGTGGGAAGAAAGCAGGTGAGTTCACCACTGAAATCATTGGAGTAGGAAGGATAACATTTGGGGGCCTTATAGAGAACAAACCTATCTCCTCTGCTGTTAGCAGTAAGTGGTGTAGGATGGGGAACAGTGCATACTTTACTAGAAAGGCTGGGCAGCGAGTGATAAAGTTTAATGAGAAGGGAACCAGGTCTCAGTATGTGCCAGATGGAAAGGAATGAAAGCAAGTTTTTTAAATATGACTTTCCAGAGAGCACAGTGGTAGGGGTGGGCAGGTCTCAAGAGGGATAATTGAGAGGGAGGTAATTGGATTGAGGGGCATTTAGAATTAATGGAATGAGCAGTGGGTGTGGGTGGGAAATGGGATTTGTACAATGACAATCAGGGGTTCAGAAGCCCTGGGATGGGAAACAAAAGATGGCTTGGGAATATGCTAACCATTGAGGAGTGAGTTTGGACAGATTAGCAAGAACTTAAGAGAAGTCCCTTAAGAGAAAGAGGTGATTAGACTATTCAGGGCCCTCTCTCATTGTCCAGTCTTCTGGCATGTAATGGTGATGAGTCCTGTAAGGGCCAGGAGGCTCCCTGCACAGCAAATAGAAGCAAGCAGGGGTGTAGCCTCAGAGAATCTGGGCAGGAAGCAGGAGCTGGCAATTTGAAGTCAGAAGGCCTTGGATCTGGTGCTAACTTGGAAAGATAGGAATGAGCAGGCCAACAAGTGGGTACATTGGATCTCTGGTTCATGCAAGAGCAAAGACAGATGACCTACTCAGTCTCTTTGGCTGATGTCATGTTCTGTGGGGATGTCATGCTCCGGGGGAAATCCAGTGCAAAGACAAAGCCATAGGTGAACTGACCAAGTGGTAATTTCTCAAAGTCTCTAGGGAAGCACCTGAAACTCAGAGGCAGTTTAAGGTACCAGCTTCCTCTACATGTTTATACTTCCAAACTTTTTTTTCTCCTTGGAGCTTCCAAACAGAGTCAGAAACAACAGGTAGCTATTCTTTGGATTGGTGAGGCCCTAGCCTGGACCACCATTTCATGAGAGGCCTCAGCCTGTCTCACTTTACTCCCAGACTTCTCTGTCTCTTCACCAGATGCCTTTTACCAGGGGTGGGGAACCTGTCTACCTTACCCACTCCTCTGCAGCACCCCCTTCCAGCTCCTGTATGTGTTTTCACCTTATTAGAATATAAGCTCTTTGAGGGGAGGATCTGTTTTACTTATATTTTTATCCCTAGCACTTAGCAGCTTGCCTGGAATATATGTTTTAAAATGTTGTATCTATCTGTTATTGGAAATAAGACTTCCAACTACATCCCCACCTCCTTGATCCACATACAATTAGACTTTTTAATGTGAAATTATTTGGAATATTAAAACATTTCCAAGTAATTACTACTGGACATTGACATTTTTTATAGCCATATTACATATTTTCCTTTACCTCCTCATGGCAGTTTACTGGATTTTGTTGTTTATTTTATGTTTATACAGCATTTACAGACATTGACCTGTTTTTTTATTTTATTTGGGAATCAACCAGTAAGTGTGCCTTTATTGAGAGTTTACCATACCAGAAAACTTGGAGAACTAGATGCATTGCATTTTTCACAAGTAATATAACACTTTGGAATTTTTTACCCATTCCACCTCTCAATACCCCCAGTTTTTGCTTAGAACCCAATTTTTGAACCCAACCCCATGAGGAGAAGTTGATTTGTTTGACCAGTTTGATTTTAATGGGCATTCTTTTGTTTATTACGATATTAAATAGTGCTTTGATAGTTGCTACATGTGCCTTGAGATCTCTGGCATTAAAAATGCATTTTGAATATAGGAAAAGTTTAGCAGCATAGTTGGACAGGAGATTATAGAGTAAAAAACAGGGCTGAGCAGGGGGTTGTTGGATTATGGGATTTCCAACTAGAAGGATCTTGGAGTTAATTTAGTATAACTTCTCTAATTTTATAGATAAGGAAGCTGAGGCCCAGAGGTTAAAATGACTTGCTGAGTGTAAGAGGGGCTGGGAATAGAGTCAAGATCTATGATTTCAGTTAGTCCTGGGCCACAGTCTGGATCAAAAAACTACCTCTGCTAATGCAGATCAGCACCTCCTCTGCAATTTATAGGCTTAGAGCACTTTAGCCTAAAGCAGTTTATTGCCTAGAGCACTGAGCAGTTAAGGGATTACAGCCAATGTGTTTCAGAGGCCCAGTGTTTAGCATAGTGCCTGATCTATAGAAGGGAACCTATCCCAATTCAGTTTATTGAATTGAATTGACTTGAAGTCTTCCTGAGTGTGAGACTGGCTCTCTACCCAGGTACTTAGAACATTGCTCCCTATTCAACATTCCATGTTGCCCAATGTCATGTCAATAATAAATAGCAGAGATGGGATTGGAATCCAGTTCTCCTGAATTCAAAAGCACTGCTTGCTTTTCCTCACTATATCATGCTGACTCCAAGGCATCTCTTAAGAAAAGACCAAGGGAGCCATAGGATTCCTTGGACCAGTCTTCCTCATGTATCATAATGATGTGTGAAATGTTTCTCAGATCTAGAATGTGTCAGCTTTATTATATACAGTGCTCCATGATATTCAAGGTTACATTCCATTTTTTAAAAAATTTTATAGGAGTAGAAACAGCTCATCCAAGCCACTCTGCCCCCAGATTGCCCCAAACTATGTAAAAGGGGACTCTGATCAACTTCTGGAGCCCCAGCACCCACAGAACGACACAGAGAAGCTAACCTTCCACTGAGGACAGCCCAGCAGCCCTGCAGGAAGGACCAGCACAGCGCTCTGGGAACTGGCAGAGCGCAGGGAGCCGAGCCCAGGTCCCCTTGAGCCGAGGTTTTAGCCCCAGGGTGGCAGGGCCAGCAGCTGGCTGGAGAGACCCCAGAACACCAGCAGCTGTGGCGACTCCAGAATTATCAACATAGACATGCCTAGGACATAGTAAGAGGTTAGTGTCCTATGGACTTTGGGACCAGTATTTGGGGAATGCGTCGGCTCCCTCCCCTGGGGGCTAGAAGCCTCTGAGGAGACACAACATTTTTTAGTTTTCAGAGGCAGCTCCAGCTCCTGGCCTGTGAACTGTAGGGAGATCCAGCGATCAGTCTTGGGGGATAATCGCTCTTGCTTTAACCTCCCTGGATCTGGATTGTGATGTAGGGTGGAAGTCGTGGGTGAGTTTACAGCTTGCCAGAAACAGAAGTTGCCCCCCACACGTTCGGGATGAAAATTCCTCTATCTGGCCTTAAAGCCATAGTGTGGCAACAAGCCCAGAAGTCAAGTAATTAAGTGGCAACATGCCAAGGCAAAGGAAACAGAAAAATGCAACCCTAGACTCCTATTTTGGGGGCATAGAGTAGGAAAAGGACTGTGAGGTCAGAAGTCCTTCTCCAAAAGCCCCAGGGGAAAACATGAGCAGGTTGCAGGCCATAGAGGCACCTTAAGAAGGACTTTAAAAATCAAATAAGAGAAGTGGAGGAAAAATTGGAAAGAGAAATGAGAAGGATGCAGGACAAGTATTCCAGAGGGCAAAAGATCTGGGAATGAACCCAAGGGTCAGCTACCCAGCAAAACTGAGTATCTTGTTTCAGGGGAAAATATGGTCATTCAGTGGAATAGAGGACTTTCAAGCATTCTTGAGGAAAAAACCAGAATTGAATAGAAAATTTGACATCCAGACACAAGAAGCAAGAGATGCCTGAGAAGGTAATCAGGGAAAAGAAATCAAAAGGAACTTATCAAAGTTGAACTATTTACATTCCTATATGAAAAACAATAACTGTGACTGATGATATCTTTCTCACTATGAAAATAATGGAAGAAGGGTGTGTGGTCATATGAATACATATGTGAATGTGTGTGTATATGGTTACAGTTATATATGGATAGAGGGCATGGGTTGAATTTGTTGGGAAGGGAGAATACTCAAGGGATGAAATTATGAGGTGAGAGAGGAAAGTGGCAAGAGGAGATGGGGAGAGACAACTATCTCATGTAGAAGAAGCAAGGGGAAGTGGTTGCAAGGGAGGGGGAGAATACGAAGGCAAAAAAGGCAAAACCACATTCTCATTGAATTTGGTTCAGGGAGAGAATGACATACATACTAAATGGGATATCTCAACCTGCAGCAGAATAGGGGGAAGAGGGATGAGAGGAGGGATGATGGATGGGAGGGCATCCTTGGGGTGAGGGGAGGTTGGAAGTACCCACTATAGAAGAGGGACAGGATCATGTAGGGAATGGACCAGGTGGGGGGTGGGATGAGTGGGAGGGAATTATAAGCAGCCTTGTACAATATATCTACTATGATAATGTTTTGCATAGCTAGACATGTACAACATATACTGAATTACTTATCTCCCCAGAGGGAATGGGTGACAAGGGAAGAAGGAAATGGATCTGAAAGTCGAGGTCTTAAGATTAAATGTTTCAAATATATATAAATACTATTATTAATACTCTTTGCTTATAATTGGGAGATAAGATGTGCAGGCATTGGGACACAAAGATTCACCTTCCTCTAATGGAAAAGTTGAAGGGGGTATGGGAGAAGGTATGGGAGAGAGCAGATTGGAGGAAGCGATATCTTGTGGGATTACTATTCTGGGAGGTTGGGTAGGGGAATAACAGGGGAAAAATAATTGTAACTCAAAATCTGGCAGAAATGAATGATGTAAAACAGAAGTTAATAAAGCATTTGTTTAAAAAAATTTTTGTAGATCTTGACTAACTTTAAGAAAAAAATTAAATTAAAAAAATCTGTTTCAGTGTAAATGATTTGCTTGTTACAAAAGCACGGTTATACTTATTGGAGAGCTGGACTAACACAGAAGGAAGGATCACTTTTGTTCCCATCTCTTTTTTTTTTTTTTTTTGGGAGGGCAATTGGGATTAAGTAACTTGTCCAAGGTTACACAGCTAGGTTTTTGTTTCTGTGTGTTAATTGTTGGAGGCCGGATCTGAACTCAGGTCCTTCTGACTCCAGGGCCGGTGCTCTACTCACTGTGCCACCTAGCCACCCCATTCCCATCTCTTTCAAATTCAGTTCCAAAAAACCAAATAGGATTATTCCTGCATACTGTTTTCATACCTCCCCCCTCCAAAGCTTCTTTTGAGACGTCCTGATTTGATTTAGTTTCGACCTTTTCTAGATGATATTAGGAATGTCAATTGAACAAGCAATTTTTAAATTTTATATTTTCATTTATATTTTTGTTTTTACATCACTTTCATTTCTTCATATATCCTTCTCCCTTCCCCTACCCATCAAATCATTTTTGCAATAAAGGATAAAAAAAAGAAAGAGCGGGAAGCAATTCAGCAAACTCAACAGTGCATTGCTGAATCTGACATAGTATGCAATGTTCCACACCCCCTGAGTTCCCTACTTTTTTGTCTTGCTTTGGATCCCTAGTTCTCAACACACTGCCCAACACAAAGTAACTCTTTTTGACTTGTTGATTGACAGACTCTAAGGGAGGTAAAATTTCTCATTTCTTCTCCAGAGCCAAGTTTCAACAGGCATTTCATGTTATTGCTAGGTTTGAGGCACCATGTTAGGTAGTAGGAGTACAAAGACAAAAAGGAGAGAGTATGTCTCCTTAAGGACCTTATATTCTATTGGGGAGTAAAGACATGTACACAGATAAATAAAATACAAAAATATATACAGGAGTTTGAGTTGGGGAGAGGCAGAGAAAGCACAAGCAACTGGGGGATTAGGAAAGGCCTCTTGTAGAAGGTGGCATCTGAGTTTGTGTCTTAGCCTACTTGGCTTCCTTCAGAGGACAACCTCCTGCGAGAGGCCTGTCCTGATTCCTTCCAGATTCTGGTACCTTCTTCCCAATTATTTTGCATTTACTTTTCCATATACAAATTGCTTCCTCCCATAGGAGGCACTTTGTAAATGTTTCTCTCTTTGGAATGTCACCCCTGTGGCCCCTTCTCTGATGCTGCCCCCAGACTGATGATGCCTGTTATCTCCTGACACCTAAGAATAGCC
This sequence comes from Gymnobelideus leadbeateri, assembly GCA_011680675.1. NCBI lineage: Eukaryota > Metazoa > Chordata > Mammalia > Diprotodontia > Petauridae > Gymnobelideus > Gymnobelideus leadbeateri. The sequence goes on along the minus strand of WOXC01005511.1, from coordinate 1,639,580 downwards.
TGCTGGTTGGTCTTTCTGCTGCTAATCTTTCTTATCTCTAGTCCAACAGTCCAACAAGCTTTCAACTTGATCTTCCTAAAGGAATATCCCCAGTCCTCTGCCTCCATTCAGTAACTTCTAGTAGCTCTCTGGTCCTTCTAATATCAAATATAAAACCATCTGTTTGGCTTTTAAAACCCTTCCCACCCAACTACATCCTATCTTTCCAGTCTTCTTACTTCCCCTGACATACTTCGCCATCCACTGACACTGGTCTCCTTCCTGTTCCTCACTCAGTACACTCCATCCCTTGACTCTGGGTACTCACTTTCCACAGCTGTCACTGGTTGTCTCCATAGCTGGAATTATCACTGTCTGGCCTCTCTGACTTCCTTTAAGTGTCAGCTAAAGTCCCACCTCCTGAAAGAAGTCTTAATCAGTACTCCTTAAGCTTTGTGCCTTCCCTCTGAGATAACCTCTCATTTATACTGTATTCATTCATTTTAATATTGTCACTTCCATTAGACTGGGAATTCCTTGTGAGACCAGGGACTGTCTCTTGCCTTTCTTTATATCCCCAGTGCTTAACACAGCACTGGTACATAGTAGGAGCTTAATAAATGCTTGTGGACTTGACTTGTTGAATGCATTTTGAATGAACTGAGTATTTAAGATTTCTATGGGCATGATCTATGTGAAAAATATGAAAATTTTAACAGGAAATAGCTAATCTTGTGCAAACAGTTCTTTATTCTAGAGTATATCTTGCAGCCATACAGATCCCTGAAATGTAAAAAGAATACAAGGTCCTGCTAAATTTTTATCTGTTGATCACAAACAAACAATTATTTGGTTCAGTAGAGGACAGCAATGTTAAAGGCTCCTGGGGCTTCAGTGAGAAATCACTCATACATATGTTAAGATCAGATAACTCACAATGCCACCCACCTGGTTCAGGATCTTGTCATCTCTCATCTGGACTACTGCAGTAAGTCTGCTAATTGGTTTCCTTGCTTCCTTACAGCTGTTGAAATGATGTTCCCATAGTACACATCTGATCATGTCACTCCCTTGGGCAAGAAAATCTAGCAATTCCCTTCTGTCCCCATGATAATGGGGCTGTTTGTGCCTTTCACATTCTGTCTCTAGCCTACCTTCCCCGAAGTTTTTTGCAGTTTGCTCTCCGTTAGACAGTATGTTCCAGAGAAGTTTGGTATTCTTCACACAAGACAATCCATCTACTCACTTGGCTACTTTGCACAGGCTGTTTCTCTTGCCTGAAATTCAGTTCCTGTTAGCTCTGCTTCAGACTCTAGATTCACTCCTTCAAGGGTCAGCTCAATTGCAGAGCTCCATCGGTATTAGTACTCTCTGCCTAGAAAATATTTTGTATCCACATGGTACTTATTTTGTATTAATTTTTGTGTCTACATTGTTTCACTTCAATAGAATCTAAGTTCTTGGAAATCAGAAACTGTTTTGTCTTTTGTCCTTTGTGTCTCCTATGCACAGTGTCCTGTCCATAATAGATGCTTGATAAGATTTCATGAAATGAATACAGGATTCCTTGCTAAACACAGATCAGAATTTCATAATCAGGGGTGGCTAGGTGGCACAGTGACTTGGCCCTAGAGTCAGGAGGACCTGAATTCAAATGTGAACTCAAAACACTTAACACACAAAACTAGCCGTGTGACCTTGGGCAAGTCACTTAACCCCAATTGCCCTCCACCCCCCAAAAAAACTTTCATAATCAAATGAAGCCCAAAATAAAGAAATTTATGTTCTGTAAAGCCATGAAGTATGTACAGCACAGAGAAAAGATGGAAAAGGGATTCCCTGAGAATAGTGAGGTCTTATAGAGACTTCTATTTTGGGTGATATTAGGCTGATTGGATTCAACCCCAGAACATTACAGGCCTTATTGGTGAGATCCATGATTACTTAAACATTATGATTCTAATAATTCACAACTGGAAGAATGCCTTGTTTTTCTAACACTTGTTTATTTTATTCCTTTAGTTCTAATTTTGGATTACATGTATATACATAAACATTTATATCCCATTGACCTGTTTTTCTATTTTAAAAATCCAGTACCAGATAATTTTAATAATTGTTGCAATATTATTCCCCCTTCCTTATTATTAATAATTCTTCTTAATATCTTTTCTTGTTTTTTTCTTCCTTATGAGTTTTGTTATCAGTTTAATTTGATGGAGTTGCCCAGTATTATGATTGGAACTATGTTAAATTATTTCAGTAGTGTTGGTCTTTTAGAATTTGGACTTAACCAAGCCCTACATATTCTATAACTTTCCAGTTACTTAATTCTTCCTTATTTTAAAATTTCTTTTATTGTTTTCATTATATAGATCTTATATGTATTTTGGTAGTTAATGCCAAAATATATGGTAATTTTGTCATTATTGCAAATTATATTTCTCTTCCTAATTTCTCCTGCATATTTCTGTGATGGTTGATCTATAGAAATACTGATTTTTTTTGTGGGTCTGTCTTATAGTCTGTTCTCTAGGTGGATAGAGGACTAGATCTGGAGTTCACATTTGGCCTGTAAAAGACATGTGACAACTATGTGTCCTTGGGCAGTTCACTTAACCTCTGTCAGACTCAATTTCCTCAACAAGAAAAATTATAGTGTCCACCTCCAAAGGATGTTGTGAAGGGAAAAGGAAATAATATTTATAAAGCATTTCTTTCAAACCTTAAAGTGTTTTTTTTTAAGTGAGCTATTTATGTAACAATAAATTTTCATTTTAAGAAAGCCTATATGATAAATAATACTCGTTATGTTGAGAATTGTCCATCTTTTCTTTGCTTCCTTGTGAGTTTTCTTTTGTTCTCTGTTCTGACTTTTTACTTTGTTTTTTTCCCCTCACCCCACCCCCAGAAGGCTACAATAAAGTTTAGATATGTTTCTCTATAGTTATAAATATATAAAGATACATATGACATATCCCAAATGTGACATATATTTTCCCAAACATTCTACTCCTGATCTTTGTTTTTATGTTTACCCATACCTCTTGTTTCCTATCCCTCCTGCCTTCTCTACCCACTACCTTGTCCTCCTATAGTCTCTTCCTTGACAGTCTCATTCATTCCCATGATGACAACTATCATCTCTGTGAATCAATCCTAAATCGATATTTCCAGACTCCTACAGGACATTTCCCTATGGTCGTTCCACTAGTTCCTCAAATACAGCAGATCCAAAACTCTTCCCCTTCACCCAAAATTTTCTCCCCTTTAATTTCTGAGTTAATATCTCTAAAGTATTGATGTTATCCCAGACTGCCTTTTTTCCCTTGTCTTTCATATATAGAACTGATGGCAGGTCCCATCAATCTTGAATGTATGTCTGTTCCCTCCCCTACTTCTCCTGCCACCACCCTGCTCTGATTAACACACACCTGGTCTATTGTCCAGAGTACTACACATATCAGAATTCAGAAATTTTTAAATGGTTTTGTACATCTTTTCTCATTTCCCTGCAGTCCACCCTTTATACTGTTGCTAGATTATTCTTTCTTAAGCTTCTATTTAGTCATGCTAACCTGCTCAGATCTTTCATGGCTGCCTCATACCTATTAAGTAAAGTTCAGATTTCTGTTCCTGGTATTCAAGGCACTTACCACACCTGGGCACCACCCTTCTTCTGTAGTCTCATCCTTTTAATTTACAGTTCAGTAGAAATGGACTTTCTTTGGATTGCCTAGACATGTCCAGGGCTCTCCTGCCTCTGTAATTTTGCTCACTTAGTTCTCTACACCTGGAATGGCCTCCTTCCCCCTCAAAGCCTGCTTTCCTACCCTCACATCCTCGTGCATGAAGTCTTTCTCTGATGCCTCCTGTTGGCAATGAGCTTTCCCTTCAGACCTGGCACTTTTCTCCACATCCTTATACTATACTGTATTATACTTTGCATTATAGTTATATGTATTTGCTTCTCTTTAATGCAGTTCAGCCAGTTTTTACTAAATGTCTACTTAAGTACCAGGCACTGCACTGGGTGCTGAGGATACAAGGACAAAAAAATGAAAATGGGCCCCATCAAGATGGAGATGGTATCTCATGTGAACTTTGTGTCTCCTTAGAGCCTAGCACAGTGCTCTCCACAAAACAGGGGCTTAAGAAATTCCCACAAGAAGGAGGAAGGGAGTATATGAAAGGTAGCCACATTCCATGTCATATCCCCACCCCATTGTCAGAAATACCTCACTGGAACTGTTATCACCTTAGCCTGACTAGCAAGGATTGCATTAGAGGTGCCTGGGGGATAGGAGGATAAAGAGAGAAGCAAAAACATTTCACTTGCTCCCATTTGTGACAGCTGGAGAGTCATAGACCAAAGAATATCCTGACCGGCGTTGTCATTGTGCCCATTGCAAAGTCACAGAACTGATCTGCAGCATCCTTGAGCTGAGACTTGACAAGCTGATGGGAGGGTTGGCACTAATCCAAAGGAACCTTTGAGCCCCCCTGGTGACAATTTTTCTGAGAGCCATTGCTGATCACTGCCGTATTTCATCCCATATATGGACACACATTGTTCCTGTGTTTCTCACTCCCTCCTTGTTCAAAGAAGGAACAAAACACAGAATGTTTCAGTGAATACTGTTGTTCCCTTTAGTAAACACTGTAGTATTACTATTTCCCTTGTATTGTTAGGACAACTGAGGCATTAAGCATGTAGGAGAAATATTCACAAACCCAGTGAGATAGCAGTGGAACTGGGAAGGGAGTCCTTTAATCTTGCTTTTTAATTATCTGCCAAATAATGTTTTTATCCAAGTTTCTGCCCATGTTTCGAATTTAGCTTCAAACTTTCTTTTAAAAACAAAAGAAAAAAAAGAAAAAGTTTAGATGGTGAGCCAGTGAAAACCATTTGCAGATAGGGAGACAGGATTTTTTTTTACATATTCACATAACTTGAATCATAACTGGAATGTTAAGCTTGAGCCTGGAATGAATTTTTCTGTCCAATTTGCAAAATCCATGGTTATAAGAAGATAATCACAGAAACATTCACAGACCCTTAACTGTGTCTGTGCAAAGAACAGGCCCTTAAAGCGTTTCCTAGCTTGCTTTGCCTCACTTAATAAAATCTTAAACTTTCAAATCATAAACATTTGCAGAGTGAAAGGGGGAACGTGTGTGCATACTATGCTGCTCAGGCTGTTTATAGGAACAGATGGGGAAAGATGATGTTCATTTCTCAGACTTGGTCCTGACAGACAGCCTAGGCAAATTGCTCTCTTCTGCTCCATTGACCCTGGATGGACAATATTTGTAATTGTATTTACAGGTTACCTTTATCTCAGGAAGGTACCATATAAGGACCTTCAGTATCAATTTACTCTATTAAAAAGGGAGATTGGAAATAAGCCATTACATTATGATCAAGGAAGACGTTTTAGATGACGTGGGTGAAGTCTATTATATCTTATATGGTTGTGTACTCAAGGTTAGTAGACATGAAAATAGAAGGCTTTGTAGCAAAAAGTGAAGGGCTGTTGAAAGTGATTAGAAAACTCTTTAGATGAAATTTTTTTAAACACTTAAACCAGTAATAGCTATCATTTATATGGATAGTCTTTATAAGATTTGCAAAAATCTTTACAAATATTAATTTAATCAACCAGTAAACATTTGTTAAGCACCTACTATGTGCCAGGCACTGTGCTAAATGCTGGGGATGCAAAAAGAGGCAAAAGACATTGCCTGTCCTCAAGTTACTTACAGTCTCAACCCTGGGAAGTAGGTGCTATTATTATCCCCATCTTACAGTTGAAGAAACTGTGGAAGTCAGAGATTAAGTTACTTGCATAGGGTCACCCGACTAGTAAGTGTCTGAGGCCAAATTTGAACTCAGGTTATCCTGACTCCAGGTTCACCACTCTATCCCCTGTACCAAATTGCATCCAAATTAAATAGGGATGGGAATTGTAAGCTCTTGCTTTTAATATAATTTGAGCCATCGTCTTTGTTTTGATTTTGTATTTTTAAGTGGCAGAAAATTGGAGGGAAGGGATGAAGTTTAAAAAATTGAAAAAGAAAGGATAGGGAGGCACCTTAATTTGATTCAGACCTTCCACAGCACTTTGCTTCCTTACACTTTCAGTGTTCTGGTGGGCATTCAGCCAAGGAGAGAGAAAAATGGAGAGGTTCCAGTGTTTTAACCTTAGACCATTTCACAGTTTGTTGATTTGTGTGAACTAGAAATTCAGGAACTCACAGTTCTAATCTCTGCCTGTCCATGGCTTGCTGGGTACCCTCAGGCATAGTACTTAACCTCAGCCCACCTTCTGACTTTGCCTTACCCAAAAGAGAATAAGCCAAGGGACCCTTGTTCCTTGTCCCCTTAGTGGGGAGTTTGGTCACAGTGTGTTTTTTATGTAGTTTAAGGAACCAGTCAGTACTTTGCATACTTGGTGTATTTTACATCACTCCCTCCATAGAGGTAGCTTGGTTCACCATAGAGAGAAGATGTTGTGGCATTGTTGAATAAATCACTAGGGTGGCAAATGCATTCTTCCTGCATTGATCCTTTGGATCAGAACATATAAACACGCTCAGTTTATATCACACCATTGGCCTAATTGAAAGAGGCATGGCAGTTTTTTGGTTTTTGTTTGTTTGTTTTTCAATAGTGATTAAACCCATGGCATTTTTTTGGTGTGTTTTAGTTCTGATTAAGACTTTTTGCTAGTGCCTAGCATCTAGAAAAATCTCTTGAATGCCTCATGTTCCATATTCAAGAACTAGTGTTACCCTTCAAAGAAAACTAGGGGGAAAATGAAGGTAAAATGCTGTTATCAATGGGGAGAGTTTGCACAGGAAATCCAGCATGCTACATTTTTATTTCTTGATTCTAGAGCATTATTGGATGGTCCTCAAATGAAAGTTCTAGGGGAAAGTATTTGGGGCCTCTGGTAAAAGGGAGAAGAATCTGTGATCTTTAAGTCCCTGTTAATGATTGATCCAAAACATAATAGCTTAAGATTTAACAGTCTGGTCCTTAAATTAACTTCCCCATTCCAAATTCAGGATTTTAACAACTTAAAGCCAAAATTTTTAAAAAGGAAAAAAAGGAGGGGGGGGAGAATTTGTTTTCACCGACCTGATGATGTCCATTAAATTCTGTTGAGCTTAACTTGTTTCACCAGGGATTCACCTTGTTGCTCTAAAATCAGAGACCTTTTTTTTTAATGTTTTCCTTCTTTATACCGGGGACCAGGTTTTTTCAGTTCAGTACATCAAAAATTTATTACCTACATATCTAAGAAGGTGATGTACTAGATACTTGGGATGACAAACATATCTCCTGCTTTTATGAAGCTTAAAGCTTATTAAGAGAACAAAACACTTTCACAGATAATTTCCTCATCTGGTTCCAGCATACCTTTGTATACTTATATTTCTCTCTCTCTCTCTCTCTCTCTCTCTCTCTCTCTCTCTCTCTCTCTCTCTCTCTCTCTCTCTCTCTCTCCATTGCTTCTATTCTCCTGCATGGGTGACTAAAGAGATGGTCTTAAAAAACAAAACAAAACAGGAAGACCAGGGGCGGCTAGGTGGTGCAGTGAATGGAGCACCAGCCCTGGAGTCATGGTGACCTGAGTTCAAATCCAGCCTTAGACACTTAACACACACCAAAAAAACTAGCCCTGTGACCTTGGGCAAGTCACTTAACCTAGCTGCCCTTTTTTTTTTTTTTTTTTTTTTTGCTTTTTTGGATGGGGGAGGTAGGGCAGGCAATTGGGGATTCTTGTTGAATTGAATTAATAAAATAGAATATGAGAGGGAAACTTCTAAGTCCAAAATGTTTAAGTGAGACATGGTTTAACTTTATGTGTTTATCTTTTAGGTATTTAATTAAAGTCAGGTAAAATATTTAACTTCTGGAATACAAACACAGCCCTATGATAGTAGGTAAAGCAGCTTCCTGTTATGCCTCATCAAAAAAGAATTACGAAGTAAAAAAGGTTTTTGTTGTTGTTGTTTTGTTTTTTTTTAACAGACCTGAGAGACTTAGATCTAGAACCAATTCCTCTTGGTTACTTGCCTCTTTATAGTCCTAAATTAAGTAGCACTCCAGTGTCTGCTGGGGAAAAAAATAGAGGCAGCCAGCTTGGTTGGAATGAGTGTATGCTCTTTACTGATGTGCCTCTGTGTCAGTGGACAAATCCTTGCTACTGAAAGTTACAAGGTGTCTCCTCTCCTGCTCTAATCTTGAACAGAGAGCTACACTTTCTCTTTGGCATCTCTCCAGCATATGGACTTCCCCGATTAAATAATGAACTTCAAAGGGTTCAGAGTCTGGTCTTGTTTCAGATGTTGAGCTGAATAATCTGAACCTCTGGAGTCAGCAAAATTGGAATGGAAATCTAAACGAGTTTTCTCAGGAGGTTTTTGGAACTTTGGCTTTTATCCCAGCTGCATCACCAAGTGGAAAGAAATACAGAAGGACATTTCAGAACTTTTAAAGAGACTCGGTTAGATTAGTAAAAATGGGTGAAAGTTCAGGAAGGATGGGTGGGTGGATTCTATTTATTTCCATAATGGGAGTTCACCTATCATCTCATAACTACAGATGAAAATGGACATGTCAGTAGCAGGGGGCAGATACCCCCAACAAGTCATCCAAGCTGGCAGATCTCTCACTCTCAAGACAGTCTTCTGTTAAATTCATTTCTGCTTTTATATGCTTTGGAACATCTTAACTCTGCCTTCATCATCTCTTTTGTCCTGCTTGGCTCTCCTTAACACTGCCAATAATGGAAATAAAACTGTTCCAAATCCTTTTAGTCAACTGGCCCTTTTAGTGCAGCTGGCCCTGCCTTTGAAAGCCCCTTTTCCCACTACAGCTGGGACACTTTTAACTTAAAGGTGTTTTAGTTTGTATTATATTTAGGGTCTTTCCACTGTACTCATTGGAATTCGAATGGACTCACTCAGACTGCATATATTGACTCAACTTGAATAGGCAATGGAGCAATGATACTTTTGTCATTAATAAAAGTGATACTTGTCATTTTTATTGTTATCATGGTTCACTGTGGCATTTCATCGGAAAAAGTTAATTGGGGGGGAAAGTGATTCCAGTTTCATCAAAGAAAATATACATGGGTGAGGGAGAACATGTGTTTTTCTCTGTGTATCCATGTTTGTGTATTTGTTAGAAAAGACAACTAAGAGCTTTTTGAAAACTAAACTGATTACATGGTTAGAAGAATTGTAAACCAGAATTGCTAAAGTTATGTTGTTCAGAGATGTGTGTTTGTCTCACCTATAAATTTACTTTAGGCTGGGATTAGCTCTTTGTAGGTTACAAAGAGCTCTTGGAGAAGGACCTGGGTTCAAACCCTGATATTATTTATACCTGAGTGACTTTGGGCAAGTCTTGAGGCATCACTTTTCCAGTTCTGCAAAACAGAGTTTGGATTTCATGACTACTAGCATCTATCCCTTCTAATCCCAAACCTAAGATTCCCCCCTATACTTTCATGAGAACTTTGGTTTTCCTTCTGGTTTGCCATCAAGTTCTTTGCATGAACTTCCATATAACTTGCCGGTGAATGAAAACAGCTTATTACTTCAATATAGTATCACATTTCACTTAAATCTCTCAAGTTTTGAGACAGAAAATAAAGCTAATTTCTTTCCAAGTTGCATCCTTGAGCACTTTGCTGGAGTTCAGGGGTAAGTAGAGTTAATGATTGTCAAATTAGAATCAAGTAGGACCTTCCTCCTGCCCTAAGTATACAGTGCCATTCATTCTTTAGCCTTTCTCCCTTTGAATTAGTCCCATTAAATCTGTAATCTTTGGGAGCAGTCAGTGGTGACATCTAACATTTGTCCTATTTGTATTTTAGATGGAGGTCAAGCAAACAAACAAAGACATCATTATGTTTTGGCATTTTCTCCTTTTAAACAAGTACATTAAAAACACTCTGAGACATATTGTGTCCATTGGAAAGTGGTGGGGAGGAGGAGTAGAGAGATGGGGAGCAGAACTCAGTAGCTGTTCCTTTTGAAGCAGGATGGTTACAGGAAATAATAGCCGAAAAGGATATGGAAGGGCTTTGGTGGGAAATAAATGGCACTGTGTTGTTGACGGAAGAAAGATCTTGGCAGAGCTGTTGTTGTGACTGTTCCTGTGGCTTAGAAAGGAATTTCCTACAGACTGGACTAACCATTAAAAATGTCTCTCCTCTTAGGAGTCCGAAGTGCGCAGAGGAACCTGCCTCAGGAGAATGGCCTCTTTGACAATGGCTGCCCGTTGTCAGGACAAGAGAGGAAGCTTCTTTAAGGTAAAGGGAAGCTTTGATTCAACTCACTCATTGCAAGCTGGTTCCCTTTGCTCTGCAAATGGAGGTCTGCATGCAGTCCCTGCCTGACTCCCGGCCACAAAAGGAATTCCCGGAGCTTTCTGCTGAGCTCAGTTCCTTCACACAGCTGCTGTTTGTTATCCTGCTTTACAGTAGTTTGGGATTTTTTAATAATTTAATATATCAATATAAACATAACACACATGGCTGAGGCTGAAGGGGATGCTGCAGTGTATATGACATTCGTTCTATGAAACTTTATTTGTAAACTGGTGACTTCCCCACCCCCACCCCCATGTTTGACAGTTTTATAAGGGAGTCTGCTTAAAATCTGGCTTTCCTTCATATGTGCCTGGGCAATGAGCAGCTCACATATAGCTGTCCTTACTTCCCTAATGATTTGGGCTTATCTCACTGGAGAATATAGTAGCTCTGTCAGATTTCACTACCAGTTTAATGAGATGAAAAACAAAATGGATATTTAATGGGAGATTGTTGGGTTTGTTTGGTTTTCTTTTTTAAAAGAATTGTGCAACAAAGAATTGTGCAAGGTGGGTTTTTTTTTTTAAACTTAAGATGCTCATTTAGTCATTTCTGACCAGGAGCTCAGAATGAAGATTTCTAGGAGAAATCTGCCATTAGTAGGTCTTGTCAATAACCTAATAATATCAGCCCATTAGAAGGCAATTCAGAAAGCTGTGGCTTGTGTTTTAATAATAACTGTTCTTTATTATCTTTGTCATCTTTGCTGAAAAAAAAGAATGTCTTTAGTTATGCCTATCCTCCATCTTACAGTGCTCTGATGTCTCCTTCAGGTACTCATAGAGCCCTTTAGAGTTCACAGAGTTCTTTGCATGCATTATGTTATTACAATCTGAGAACATCCCTGTCAGGTAGACACTGTGTTATTTCTGCAATTTATAGGTCAGGAAACAGAGTCTCAAAGAGGTTAAGTGATTAAGGGACATTATTTGGTCTTAGGAAACCCACAACGTTACAGATTTTTCTTTTATTTAGTTTCTTTTGAATCTAACCTTCACACCATTGCTAGGAAATAGGTAAAATGGAGGCATAGCACAGTTAGGACAACTGAGTTGATCAAGTATCGTGTCAGAGAGTAGCCTCCAGCTCTCGTGACCTGTCTTCAGGTTCTGCATTGCTCACTTGGCCAAAGATGTGTTCTTTGACTATTAACACAACCAGGATCTTGCAGTAAACCAAGGTCCCTAAATTAACCCCAAAGATTAACAGTCAATTACCAGTCAATTACCAATTTGTACTGCACAGAGAGTGAATCTTTCTTTAAAAAAAACCCATAAAATATACATTATTGCTGACACACTCTCATTGTGTATGTGATTCTGTTTACAAAGATGAAGTTAATTGCTTTCTTAAAGTTAACTACACCAATATGAACTCACCATTTAATCCTTAAAGAGTAAGTAGCTTTTATTCTTGGGTAATGGTTCCCAAAGTGTGGTCCAGGACCTCCAGAGGTCCCCAAGTCCTTTTCAAGGGGTCAGTGAGGTCAAAGTTATTTTCATAATAATAATAATAATATCTACTCAACAAATATTTATATAGTAGAAACCACATAAATAAAAGCTCTTAAGGGGATGCTTAATTTTCAAGAGTATAAAAGGGTCCTGAGGCCACAGTTCTGGGTCAAATCCATAAGTGAAAAATTGTAGTTGTTGCGAAAATGTTTTGTTACAAAAGAAAAACCATGTTTTAGAACAGAGATATAAAACTGACCTATAGACCCCATGCCCATCTACCAGCAACACATATAATTTGAACCATATTAAAATGTAATTGGGAACTGTTTACTAAAATAAATTAAAATATAACAAAACAGTGTTTAATTGTAGTTTTCAATATCAGTTTTGTGGCTTGCAGGTTGATGCCACTATTCTAGAATAGTTGGGCTGTTTGTCAAAAGTGAATTTTTTAGTATCATAATATTTTAATGCTTCTTCTACTTATCATGCTATGCAAATGTACTTTGATAAACTAATGATACCAGTGTATAAAATGTTTTCAGTTATATTTTTGATTCAAGGATGAATTAATTCCATAAACTTTTTGATTATCTGTGTCATTTATTTACACAGCCCTTGTCATTTATCTCCTGCTTTAAACAAAACATTAGCCAGTAAGAGGTTTCTGGATATTGTGTATTTCTGAAATCCAAAGATGATCATTTGAACCTTTACCTATAAAGTACTTTTTTTTTCCCTGATGCTTCTATCAAGGGATATAAGAAATGATTTATGACCCAACTTCTCCCCTTTCCCACCTTCCTAAGGTAGTTGAAAGAATAAAGGTATGTAAAGGGCCAGGATTATGGACATCCTAATACCTTCCCTTGGATAACTGACTGAAGCTATTGTTCAGGTAGAATAATACATTAAAAACTTTAAAATAGGTGTGCACAATCTTACCCACTGACCATCAGTTTCCTCAACAAATTATAAGAAAAACTATTTCCTTTCCCTAAAAGGGGTGGAGGAGACATCTACTCCAGACCAAAGAGTAGTTAGAGATAGGACTGGAAAGGAGAATTGGGGCCATATTGTGGAAGAATTTAAATGCCAGGCTAAGGAAGTTGGGTTTCATCATGTAAGCAATAGGGAAATATTTGCATTTTTTTGTAATATAAGTCTTTGAGACTTAATTAGAAATTGTAGTTGTGTATGATATTGTCATGAAAGCAATTTTATAAGAAAATATAGTGTTCAGGGTGGGAAAAGATTTAGGAACCATCAGCTAAAATAAGTAACATGCATGAGTCATGAAGCCAAGGGGTCACCTCTAACTTTAACTTTCCTTTTCCTCCCCCTTCTCACCAACACACCAAGTTCTTTCAGTTCTTCCTTAGAAATGTCTTTGGCATCTTTCCGTTTACATTGATACCTCTATAGTTTTAACCCATAATCCTCCCAACCTTTTCCTTGACTTTCTGGATTTTAAAACTGTGCCTTCTCTACTGAGGGTTTATCCTGGAACTTCCCTAGGATTAGGAACTAAATTAATTAGGGTTAGGTCCTTGTGACCTGCTCATTCTGGAATATTCTGATAGACTTTCACTCCTTTTCATATCAGTGAATTCTTCCTGGAGGAGCCCAGACTAGCCTGCCTTCATTCTCCTTCTGGCCTAGTTTCTGACTTTCTGGACTTAAAAATTGTGCCTCATGTTGGGTGCCTTCTGCCTTCCTCCCTCTTTTTCCTCCTTGCCCTTTTCAGTTTTCTTTTGTGTGTTACCTTTCCCTATCAGAATATAAGCTCCCTGAGAGCAAGGACTATCTTTTTGCTTATATTCATATCCCCAGTATCTGGAACATAATAAGTGCTTGTGAAATGCTTTTTTCCTCCTTCCTTCTTTCCTTCATTTCTCATCTCTGTATTATTACAATAACTTCCTAACCGGTCTCCCCCCCTCTACTCTTTTACACTTCTAGTCTATCCTTCACAGTACTATAGATTAATCTTCTTAAAACATTGTTTTGATCATGTGACTCCTACTAAAAATTTGAAATGGTCCCTACTGCCTATTTTGTACATAAAAGCATCTGATTCTGACTTTCAACATCCTCCGAACTCTGGCCGTAAATTGCCTTTAAAAGCTTATGTTCTAAAATATCCTACAGGACCCTGCTGCTCCACCAAAATTACTCTCCTGGTCCATTCAGTGTCACCCCTCATCCCTACCTCCTGAAATCATACCAGTCTCACTTAACTCAGCCAATAAAAGGTCTATAAACATTAAGGACCAATCATTGTATGTCAGGCATTGTTCTAGGCTAGGCACTGGGAATACAAAAACAGAAAAAAAAAAAAAAGACAGTGACTGCCTTCAAGGAGCATACAACCCAGTAGGGGAAGACAGTACATAAAAGGAAGCTAGAAAGCAGGGGCCAGGGTGGGGTATGGGTATGGGTCTTTGGAGAAAGGGGAAAGTACCCAGTATAAGACTATGATAGAGAAGTCTGTAGGAGGGCAGCCTGATGGGAAATAAAGAGATGGTTGGTCTGGGGGTGTCCTCCTTAAATGGAGATTCTGGGAGTTTCATGGAGGCATGATGGACAAATTCAAAGAAGTGAAACTAGGTGGGAAGTGAAATTCAATCCTGTCTTTTTAAATAAAATATTTTTGATTATACTAATTATATCCTATCTCCTTCCTCTGAACTTCTGCTAACACATATTGATTGACTTTACCAGCTATGTGGTTCATAATATATGATGCCTTATGTGAGACACTTACCCAGTGTATACATATATTTTTCATTCAGCAAACATTTGTTAATCATTTATTGTGAGCAAAAATAGAAGGTTGAGATAAGACATTATCCTGAATCTTATGAGACTTAACATTATAGTCTCATATAATGTTTTATGTTACATCTTGTAAAAGACAGGACATGGGGCAGCTAGATGGCAGATTGAATAGAGCACTGGCCCTGGAGTCAGGAGGACCTGAGTTCAAATCTGGCCTCAGACACTTGACACACTTACTAGCTGTGTGACTTTGGGCAAGAAACTTAACCCCAACTGCTTTCCAAAAAGCAAAAAAGAAAAAAAAAGATAGAACATCACAGTGATACTGTAAATTCCTTCATAAAGCATGTGTGAGCGTGCACACACCTCCCTTTTTACAGGTGGAAAAATTACTAAACTATAAGGTTGAATGTATTCTTTCAGTTGGAATGATTGTTGTTTTACTCAGTTGAGTTGTACATTGTGAGGGAGGTGAGTATTTGGTGTGTCAAAACAAAAGTTGTCAATAACATTTTTATTTTATAATTTGTTTTTAAGATTGTAAGCTTCTGTAGGGCAGGAGTCATTTTCTTTATTTCTTTATATCTCCCACAAATCCCATCCAGTGACTTTTGCAATAAGTATTCATTGAATGAATGAGTGAATGAATGTTGTTGTTCATAGTTCATACTTGAAGAGGACCAAAGTGACATAATGATATTGGGGTCCAGGTAAAGCTGTGACTGTTCAGTCCAGTATGACCTCAGAATACTCTACCACAGTCAGGCACAGATAGTCCATTTGAACATTGGGGATGGAGATGTCTCTCAATTTGCACATCTCACATTTCCTTTGTGCCACTGCAATTCGATTTTTCATAGCAGAATGAATGAATGATGAATGAATAAGAGTAAGAACAGGGAGGAGGTTGTGAGAAGAGGTACAAAAGCTCATCCAGGCCTTTTTCACAAACTAGAAAGCATCTCAGGGAATAAAGGAAGAGCAGTGACATTCGGTACCTAATAGGGACTCTTCATGCATTTAAATCAGCTCAGTGGCAGAATGATTAAGTGCTTTTCAACTTGAGCTAAGCTTACTGAATAGCATGAAATGGTATTGATATTCTTCATCGGGGCCTGGTTTGTACTCTGAAGCTCCTTTACTGTGCAGAAAAGTTTTACTTGTTCTGAACGGATGTCTGCATGTGCTAGAATTCAGTGGTCAAAATGGAGGATTTGGGCCTCACTAAATAAATTATAAAAGAAATGGAGGAAAGAGCCTAGAACTTAGGGTATGACTTTTGATGTAAAGAAGCAACCTTTGGATTTGTTATAATAAGGGAATCCTAAATCTAGTTGGTAGAAATCAGGGAATCCCTGGAATAATGTGCTATGGCCCAGTGTCATCACAGGAAGTCGAAACAGAAGCCACAAACAGCTGTTGTGAAGTGGATGAAAGATCATTTTCTGATCCAGTAAAACCAGTAGGGGACAAATGCATGGAACAGCCAGGATGAAGAACTTAAAAGTTGGCTCAACAAACTTCTTGTGACTGGGTGTATCTCAAGAACTGGGTTGGATTTTGGCTGCAGATGGAAAAATTCTTAATTGTATGAACCTGGAGAAATTTATCTTATAATGAATAGCATCAGAATTTAAAATCTGTAAATTCTTTTGGAATTTGGAGATCATCCAGTCTGACCCACCTCCTGTTACAGGCGAGGAAACAGTACCAAATCCACTGAACAAATAAGTTTAAATTTACAAAATTGGTTTCTGACTTGGTTTTTTTAATAATGATAAATTTACATTGTCCTAGTATGGTTTGTCTCTTTTTTTCCCTCCCAGTCTGTACTTGTGATTTAATTGGTGTTGGGAATTCCTAGCATAGAAACTCCCCACACTGATTCAGATTGACAACTCATTTGTAACTTACAGTGTAAGATAATTTCGTGGAGCACACTGATTGTCACATTGGACCATGGTCACGCTGTTGATATGTTTCAGAGATAGGACTTGAACACAGGAAACCTTATCCTCAAAGTCACCTTGTCTTTCTGTTATCAAATCCTTTATTCTTAAAGGGTATTTGCTCTTAGATGAAAGACTGCTTCCAAGGAGAAGGGCTGTTCAACTACACCAACACAAAAGGATAGGGTTTTTTGTTTGTTTTTTTGTTTGGTTTGGTTTTGATAACCTGTATATGTTCTCCTGCTTTCACTTCCCTGGTCCATCCTGGAGAGCTGGGCAGTCTTATGGACTCTGATTAGAACTCATTTCCTTTTATGTTATCCAAATAGTTGACTTTATCTGATGAGAAAGAAAGTATGTCTATATTGCCCCCGAAACAGCCTTCCTCTGCCTCACAACCCTCTAGTCTGTTGGGAACTAGTCTGAAGTTCATAGTATCATAAATAAAACAGGGTCATTTGAGGATCTGGTTAGGCAGCTGCAATACCTTCTCAATTTGGTAGCTGTTCTGATTTTTATGGGATCTTTAAATAACCAAGAGCACCACCATTTGGTTAAAATGTTAATTATAATTCAGTTAAATCATGGGGCTGCTAGGGGGTACAGTGGATAGAACACCAAGCCTGGAATTAAGAGGATTTCAGGAGTTCAAATCAGGCCTTAGACACTGAACAGCTAAGTGACCCTGGGCAAGTCACATAATCCTGTTTGCCCCAGTTCCTTCATCTTTAAAATGAGCTGGAGAAAGAAATGGCCAATCACTTTAGTATCTTTGCCAAGAAAACACCAAAAGAGGGTCAAACAACAACTAAATCTTAAAAATATTTCTTAGTCTGATAAAGAACATGGACCTACCAGCCAATAAATGCCAATATAATTTTATAAAGTCAACAAATTTGTGGTGGGTGGGGTAATATACTTTATAGCCTACAGATCTTTTAAACAGTAAATCACTTCAAGATCTTTAAAATGTGATCCAAATTATAAAAATTCAGAAAGTCATTTGTAGATGAGGAAATATCCCTAAATGCCAGTTTCAGTCCTTTTGTTTATATTAGCCCCAAGTAGTCCCTAAAACTTGTTTGGAGCTCTTCAAGTTTTTCTTTGAATAAGAATTAATTTCATTGTATGTATAGCTAACTCTCAACTACTTAGGCTACTCCGGAACAGACATAAAGAAGGGATTGAAATTCACAGGTAATATGAAAAGCTTATCTTTACTAACAGCTTCTCCTTCTTTCCCTAGAAAATCTTTACCCAGAGACACTGAGGAGTAAAAGGGATTTGTTTGATTTTCATTTCTTTTTATTTCCTTTGTAGAAACCCTGAGCAATGCTCCAAAGAGCACAGTTGCCAAAAGATCATATGGCTAAAGAATTCCTAGTTGGAAGGGTCTTTAGACATCACCTAATATAATTTTCCACTGTAGGCAGGTATTCTTCCTGACATCTAGTCATCTACCTTCCAAAATATTTTTTCCTCGTAAGAAACCATACTCTATTTTTGGAAAGCTCAAATTGTTAAATTCTTCTGATGCTTGAGCCAAAAGCTGCCTCTATTTAAATTTTGCCCATTTCTCCAAGTTCTGCCCTCTGAACTACATGAAATGTCTGATCCCTTTTTCACATGGCATGCCTAAAAATATTTAAGGACAAGAGGCAGCTAGATGGTGGTGTAGTTAGAGTGTTGGAACTGGAGTCAGGAAGACCCAAGTTCAGATCCTCCCTCTAGCAGGTACTACTAGCTGTGTGACCCTGGGCACTTAACTTTTTCAGCCTCTCTTTCCTTATTTGTAAAATAAGGGTAGGAATAGCACCTACCTCACAGGGCTGTTGATCAAATGAGATACTATACATGGGGGATATATTTCATATACATATATGTGTGTGTCTATATATATGTATATGTACATATACATATTTATTTAAAGACAGTCACCATCATAACTCCCATAAGTCTTCTCCTTTGTGGTCAGTTCTTTCAGCATTTCATTAAATGGAATGGCACTCTACTTTCCCTAGTCACCCCTTTTGGATGATATCCGGTTTACTAATGTTATTTTGAAAATGAAATATCCAGAACTGAACATAGTATTCATAGATCAGGACCATAAATGTTACTTAGTCTGGTACCTTAATTTTTCAGCTGATCAAGCTGCCACTCAGAGAAATTAAGTGACTTGTCCAAGGTCACACACTGGCAGCAGAACCAAGATATGAACACAGTCTTCTAATTTCATGTACGATGAAGTGAATTCTTAGTCAAAGAAAAACTTGAAAATTTCCAAGCAAGCACTAGGAACTATTTAGGGCTGATAGAAACAAATGGACTTAATTCAGTATTCCTATGTTGGGTGCTTCCTCTTCTATCAAGTCCAGCCTTCTCTCCACTGTAACATGCTGTAACATGTTGGCAAAAAGTTAATTAACAGTAATAACAGCTCACTTGGACTCTTGCCTTCCTTGTTCTAGATTCTAAACCTTGGAAACTACATTTGCATGAGCTTTGCCGGCAGATTGCTTGGCTTCTAAGTAACTATAATATAATTGAATTAGTGATCTAAAAAGGGTTTTGATTTTTTTATATCTTGAAATATAAAGCTAAAAGTTCCGAGTGATTTCATATATAATAGCAGATGTTTTGCCTCTTTTACGTATTTTTGATGGCTTTTTTCCCCCAGGTAAACTTTTGATTGTATTTTCAAGGGATTATACAGCTAGAAGAGATTTTAAAGGTTGTGTAGTTAAATTTCCTCATTATACAGATGAATATACTGAGGCTTTTGGGCCACTAGGTGGTGCAGTGGAGAAAGCAGTGAGCCTAGAGGCAGGAAGCCCTGGGTTCAAATCTAACCTCAAAAACTGTGTGACCCTGGGCAAGTCACTTAACCCTGTTTGCCTCAGGTTTCCTCATCAGTAAAATGGGCTGGAGAAGGAAATGGCAATTCATTCCAGTATCTTTGCCAAGAACACCCCAGATGGGGTCATGAAGAGTTAGATGCAACTGAAATGACTAAACAGCAACAAACTAAGGTTTAAGCTAAATAATTTGTCCAAGGTCACAGAGCTTTTTAGTAGCAGAACCAAGACAAGATCCCAGGTCTCTGGTCACTGCCTCACTGATGTTCAGTCAGCAGTCATTTATTAAGTCCTATCTCCCTAGTCCTTAGCACAGAGCTCGGCATACAATAAGTATTTAATAAATGCTTATTTCATTGGATGGGATTGTGGTAGATTTCTTTTTGCCATTGCTCTAAACTTGTCAAGCATTGGCCATATGTTCAGAACTCAGATGTATAGGAATGCCTGATAATTGGAAAACAACTTTCTTTTCCAAAAAAAAAAAAATTAGATGTCACAACGTTTTGGTAGTGTATGCTAGCCTATCTTTGTTTCCACTCTATTATAGAATGTGTTATAGGCAAAGACTTTGTAGTGTAGAATTTCTTCAGTCATTTCAATTGTGTCGAACTCTTTGTGACCCCATTTGGAGTTTTCTTGGCAAAGATACTGGAGTGGTTTGTCATTTCCTTTTCTAGTTCATTTTACAGATGAGGCAACCGAGGCAGACAGGGTTAAATGACTTGCCCATGGTCACATTGCTAATCTGAGGTCAGATTTGAGCTTTCAAAGATGAGTCTTCCCTACTCTAGGCCCAGTGTATAGGAAATAATTCGGTTTAATTGGAATTTAGAATGTATAGATTGAAAGAATATGAGATAAGCCTGAAAGATAGTATGGTACCTGGATTTAGGAGACCTTGAATGCCAGGCAAAGGATGGAGTGAATTTTACACAGTGGTCAATAGAAAATCATTGAAAAAAAAATGTTTTCCCAATCAGAGCAGTAATACAATCATAGATCTATATTTAAGAGAATGGATTGGAAAAAGGAAAGATTAGTGGTTAGAAGACCTGCAAAGAAGCTATTGCAGGAATACACAAATGAGATGATCGTGTGTTAAGTGCTTTAAAAAATCCTAAAGTTGGGCGGAGCCAAGATGGCGGAGTAGAAACAGCTCATCCAAGCCACTCTGCCCCCAGATTCCCCCCAAACTATGTAAAAGGGGACTCTGAACAACTTCTGGAGCCCCAGCACCCACAGAACTACACAGAGAAGCTAACCTCCCACTGAGGACAGCCCAGCAGCCCTGCAGGAAGGACCAGCGCAGCACTCTGGGAGCCGGCAGCGTGAAGCACAGAGCACAGGAGCCGAGCCAAGTGGAGCCCAGGTCCCCCGTGAGCCGAGATTTTAGCCCCAGGGCGGCAGGGCCAGCAGCCGGCTAGAGGAACCCCAGAACACCAGCAGCTGTAGTGACTCCAGAATTATCAACATAGACATGCCTAGGACAAAGTAAGAGGTTAGTGCCCTATGGACTTTGGGACCTGTATTTGGGGGAATGCGTCGGCTCCCTCCCCTGGGGGCTAGAAGCCACTGAGGAGACACGCCATTTTGCAGTTTTCCGAGGCAGCTCCAGCTCCTGGCCTGCGAACTGTAGGGAGATCCAGCGAACAGTCTTGGGGGGTAATCGCTCTTGCTTTAACCTCCCTGGATCTGGATTGTGATCTAGGGTGGAAGTCGTGGGTGGGTTTACAGCTTGCCAGAAACAGAAGTTGCCCCCACACGTTCGGGACGAAAATTCCTCTATCTGGCCTTAAAGCCATAGTGTGGCAACAAGCCCAAAAGTCAAGTAATTAAGTGGCAACATGCCAAGGCAAAGGAAACAGAAAAATGCAACCCTAGACTCCTATTTTGGGGGCATAGAGCGGGAAAAGGACTGTGAGGTCAGAAGTCCTGCTCCAAAAGCCCCAGGGGAAAACATGAGCGGGTGGCAGGCCATAGAGGACCTTAAGAAGGACTTTAAAAATCAAATAAGAGAAGTGGAGGAAAAATTGGAAAGAAAAATGAGAAGGATGCAGGAAAAGTATGAAATGAGGGTCAACAGCCTGACTGAGGAAAACAACACCTTAAAAAATAGACTAACTCAAATGGCAAAGGAGGCCCAAAAGGGCAATGAGGAGAAGAATGCCTTAAAAAGTCGAATTTGCCAGATGGAAAAAGAATCTCAAAAGTTCACTGAGGAGATTCATTCCTTCAGAGTTAGACTGGAGCAAATGGAAGCTAATGACTTTATGAGAAATCAAGATGCTGTTAAGCAGATCCAAACAAATGAAAGATTAGAAGGCAATGTGAAATATCTCATGGGAAAAACCACTGACCTGGAAAATAGATCCAGGAGAGACAATTTAAAAATTATTGGTCTACCTGAAAGCCATGATCCAAGAAAGAACCTAGAAATCACCCTCCAAGAAATTCTCAAGGAAAACTGCCCTGATGTTTTAGATCCAGAGGGCAAAATAGAGGTTGAAAGAATCCACAGATCACCTCCTGAAAAAGAAAACTTCCAGGAATATTATAGCCAGGTTCCAGAATCCCCAGATCAAGGAGAAAATACTACAAGCAGCCAGGAAGAAACAATTTCAATATTGTGGAAACACAATCAGAATAGCCCAGGACCTGGTAGCTTCTACACTGAGGGATCAAAGGGCATGGAATACGATATTCCAGAGGGCAAAAGAGCTGGGAATGAACCCAAGGGTCACCTACCCAGCAAAACTGAGTATCTTGTTTCAGGGAAAAACATGGTCATTCAGTGGAATAGAGGACTTTCAAGCATTCTTGAGTAAAAAACCAGAATTTAATAGAAAATTTTTGACATCCAGACACAAGAAGGAAGAGATGCCTGAGAAGTTGCCATAGACCCAGAAGACCTTACAGGAATGGGGTCAGAGTCAAAGAAGAAGGGAAGAAGCATGGACCCAAATAGCCAGGACTTAACTCCACTGAGGGTAAAACACTGATGGGGACACTGAACAGAATCTGCTGGGGCCTAGACACATTTTCACCAGGCTCCACTTTAGCTCTTAGGATGTCTATTTGTTCCTTCCTCATTCTGCCTAAATCTTCCTTTGGCATGAGCCTGGCCTCCAAATCAGGATGACCTGCTTACATGCCCCACCTCTGACCCATCCTGGCTGTGTGACCCTGGGTAAGTCACTTAACCTTTAGGCAGCCCTTTAAGATGATAAGTTTCAGAGAAGGTGCTGACTGGCATCAGAAGGGGGGCTCTCCACCTGGTCCCTATCCACCTCTCACCTATCACAAACAAAGTAGGCAAATTTTTGAGGAACAAACTTACTTCTGGATGATGAGGCAAAGAGTTTTAAAATCAAAATATGTTCAGATGAAGTTTAGATTCAAAATTGACATGCATTTCTAAACTAAATGAAATAATCTTGTTTTTGAAACAATGGACTAGTTTTAACTTCTGTAAAAAAAAAAAAGAAAGAACATTGGATTTGGAGTCCATCTGAGTAAAGAGAGACCTGGGTTGGGATTCTGCCTTTGACAGTTACTACCTGTAATAACCACTGGAAATTCACTTAATCTCTCTGGGCCTCAGTTTCCTCATCTGAAAAAATGGGGAAAATAATACTTGTAATGTCTCCCTCATAGGATTATCTTATGAAGCAAAATAATATAAATAAACATAAATATATATAAAAAAATCCTAAAGTGCTGTATAAATGTCAACTGCAACTATGATTGACAATGATGATAATGTCTGTGTTAGTTTTCTTGAAGGCCTTCCTATGCTGCTGGCAGTGGGAATTTTTTAGTGTAGGTCTAAGATTCTTAGATACTAGGATTGGAATGGTTCCCATTCCTCTTGTAAGTGCACACATTTCTCTGTGCTTGCAAAAATATCTGCTGTGTCAGAGTACAGAAAGAAGTGAGAGCCATTTGCTTTTAATACTTTTCTGTCTGTTTGCTTGTGTATTGGTGCCTATCTAAAACATGGCAGTTGTACAGTGCCATGCGTGATGATAGCCTCACTAGCATTCAGCTTTGTTTTCTCCTTAGTCACACCATCACAAAATAAAGCTCAGCTAGATGGAGATAATTTTATCATTGTCACCACCAATAGACCTCTGTTGGGTACATGCTTAATGGAAGAAAAGTTTCCTGACAATGAGAGTGATCCACATGTAGAATGGACTACCGTTCAGTTGAGGTATCCAAACAAAGACTGAATAACTATTGTTGGGGATAGTTAGGGATACCATGGAAGGAAATCTTAGTCAGGTACAGATTGCTGTCAGTAGCCTTCGAGGTCCCTTCCACTTCTGAGATTTTTTGATTCAATGACACGGTGTATGGAAAGGAGTCTACTATGTTCTGGATTGAAATGATTCCTTCCCTTAGGAGGCCTTATGTTATAGTCATGGAGAAAGGACATATATGTGTGTATATACATATGTGTGTGTATATATATATGTGTATGTATATATGTGTGTATATACATGCATACATATACATATATTATATATATTTTGGGGAAAAGTCAATAACAAATATAGCACTAATAGTGTTTTGTTATGGGTAGTCATAGGAGGAAGTCATTACCCAAGTCTGAGCAGAGGTAAGAAATGAGTGGAGGAAATAAGGCTTGAGCTGGTTCTTTAAAAGGGCGAGATGAAAGAAACTCCTTTAAACTTAGGAAGGAAAGCTTCTTCAACTCTGCCTATATTCTCCAGATCCCCAGGGATTTCCTATCTCCATCAGGCATCCCATCTATGCCCACTCTTCCCTGGGTAGAAAAACTGAGTCATTGACAGAAGTTACAAATCAGTAACAGTTTATGGAGTACCCATTATGTGCTCAGCGCTGTGCCAGCACAGAGTAGAATAGAGAAGTCATATAATACAGGATACCTAATCTCAAAAATCTTAGAGTCTAGTTGGGAAAATCAAACTAATGCATGAAATATAAGTAAGAACTATATTATGTGGAAAATGGACCTGATAGGTACTAAAGGCTAAAGTGGAGCAGTGAATAGAACACTAGGCCTGGGGTCAGGAAGACCTAAGTTCAAATATGACCCCAGACACTTTAAAATCCTATTTAAGATTTCCAGAAGAGGAATAGGGCTCTTCTTTAGGGTTTTCAAACAAAAGCTGAATGACCACTTGTGAGGATTATAGGTAGAAGAAATTTTTATTAAGGTAAGTGTTGTATTAGATGACCTCTGTGTGCCCCTCATCCCAACTGTAGCACTGGGACCTTGCTCACTGTACAACTTAGGCAAGTCACAAAGACTCTCTGAGTTCATTGTCCTCCTCAGTAAAACTGTCCTAACATACACCCCACCTATGTCATAAGATCATTGTGATGATCAAATAAAATATTGTATAGAAGGTACTTGGTCTCCCTAAAACATTCCATAAATGGATGCTATTATTATTCTTATTACTCTGCCCGTAAGGGCCAGCTCAGGGTTACAGATCTGGACCCCACCCTTTTCTCTTTGAACTGAACTGACTCACCAGTGGGAGCCACTAGAACAACAACAATAATAGTAGCTGACATATAGTGCTCTGAGGTTTACAGAGTGCTTTAGATACATTATCTAGTATGGAAAATAGGGGCAACTTTTCCAAGTGGAAAGCCCAGCTTCAGCCATGTGGGCCAAAGAAAAGAAAAAAGGGTTTATGTTGGGTTATTATGTGTTACATGATGGAGCATGAGCAGCTAGATTGGAAGGGTCATTGTTTTAGGAGTCAGGAGGCCTGGGTCCTTATCCTAATTCTGTCTGCTTAGAAAGCCATGTTACCTTGGAAAAGTCACATCATTCCTCTGAGTCACAACTTCCTGATCTGTAAGAGGAGGGGGTTAAGCCAGATTAGGTTTGAGATTCCTTCCAGCTCCAGATTTCCAGTTATCATGCACATGCATACTCTTTCTCTCTCTCTCTCTCTCTCTCTCTCTCTCTCTCTCTCTCTCTCTCTCTCTCTCTCACACACACACACACACACACACACACACACACACACACACACACACTTTAGATGACCTGGATAGGCAAGAAAAGCAATGGTCTATAGCAAAGCTAAGAAGCCAAGAAATTCTTCATTCTATTCCCATCTTCAATTCTCTTCCTATTAAACGGAAATAATACTTCACCAATCAGGTTATGAACATTAACTGGTTAATGTTGATCCAGTGCTTCCTTTTGTAAGCCTTTAGTGCCGCTATGATTGTCTGACGCAATGTTATTTCAGTATGTCTTCTGATCTTTTTTTTTCCTATTGTGTGTCCTCTCTTGAATGTTAGTTGACATATGAGACACACTAATCTACATCCTCAGAAGTTATGATGACACAATTGGTCAGAGATCTTGAATAAATGAGGGAAGTGAAATTACCACCCCACCCTTTGTCTACATGAAATCACCGCTGGTCTTCTCATACCTAGAGGAAAATTCAGAGACTTGAAGTGTGTGACTCTTCTGCCCCCTAACTATTGTTTAAGGGTAATTAACAAATGACTAGTAGTGTTCATTTTTCAAAATTACATATGACTGTTAGCATCAAGAGCAAATGAATAAACAGAACCAGAATTTTATCACCCTTTTGATGGGCTAACAACCTGGTTTTAAGTGTAAAATTATAGTTTACTGTCTTTTTGCCCAGAGAGTTCGTAAACCTGCTCCTGCCTCCTCCATTCTTTACCTATTGTGTGACCCTCCAGTGATTCATTTATAAATTTGAGGGATACTTTATAAGGAAGACTCAGCATTCCTGAAGGGCTTTAAAATAGTCTTCCATCTCAGGCCATTTCTTCATTCATTCATTCAACAAATGTTTTTTTAATTTAGTTACTATGAGAAAAGCACTGTGCTGAGCCACAGTAGAGATATAAAGATGACCAAGAGAGGATCTTTGCTTATAAGGAGTTTACTGAGCTGTAGGGGTTGGGAGTGGGGATGAATCATGTATGTAACTAAGAAAAATGATAATTTTAAAGATAGGAAATGGTAAATGCATAAAGTTAAGGAGAAATAATTTTTGAGGGGCCAGGAAGATCAGAGAAGAATAAATAGGGGCGATATAATTTGGGCTGGGTCTTACAGATTCAGTAGAATGTCAATAGAGAAGAGGGTGGAGAGAATTCCAGATGTCAGGCATGGCTGTTGCAGCTGTCTCTAAAGTAGAGGTGGGGGCCTCCTTATGATCTCTGGCTTGACCCCAAAGGGACAGGTGATTATTTAATAAGAGGGTGGGGAAAATGGTTAGAATCTCACCCTTCCTCCAACAGCAATAGTGACTGGTCTCCAAATATAACTACACTATCCCCTTCAATGTTCCCCTGCTGTGCCCATCCTTCACAGCTGACCTGAGTCACTTCACCAGGCTTTGTCAGCCCATCAGGGCACTTATTACCTAATATAATCCAGACAGCTGAACAGCCAGATTTCCACACATCCAACCTTCCCCTACATACATACACACCCCCTACATGTAGGAGTGGGGGATGGGGGGTGACTCTGAGCTCTAGGACAGTGGCTGTTAAGTAAGCTGTATACACACATGCATACACATATTTCTTGTTCAGTCATTTACTCATGTCCAACTCTTCATAACCTCTTGTTGGGGTTTTTTTTTTGGCAAAGATATTGAAGCAGTTTGCCATGTCCTTCTCCAGCTCATTTTACAGATGAGGAAATTGAGGTAAGCAGGGTTAAGTGATTTGCCCAGGGTCACACAGCTAGCAAGTATCTGAGACTGGATTTGAACTCGGGTCTTGCTTATTCCAGGCCTGGCGTTCTATCTACTGTAGCACCTCACTGCCCACATACAGACATACACAGCTACAATATTCATTTTTTAGTGAGAAGGTGTAAGTAGCACAGGATGAACAGGCATGATGTGGTTGCAATAACACTATAATTTCCCCAAACTCTCCTCTCTCCTGAACTTTTATGTTCATGTGGACGATACCATCCATCATCCTGCTAGTTCTCAACCTTGGCCTTCTCTTTGATTTCTCACTTTCCTTCCCCTTTCCTATTCAGTCACTTGCCAGATCATTTAGATTGTACCCCTGCAACATTTCTCAAATTGGTCCCTTTCTCTTTATTCACATAGACACCACTCTGTTTCAGAGCCTCATCCATCACCTTTTATCTGGACTGTTGTAATAATCTCCTATTTGGTCTCCCTGCCTCAAGCCTTTCCCCTCTCCAATCTAGCTGTCAAAGTAATTTTCCTAAAGCTCAGATCTGACCATGTCACTTCCCTACTCAATAAACTCCAAGGGTTCCCTATAGACTCTAGGATCAAAAATGATTTCCTCTTTATTTCATCCTTTTGTAATTTAGTTTTGTGTCTTTTACAAACTACACAATTATCACTATAATAGTAAATGCAAATATTGGAGTTCATGCACAAAAACATTTATTGACAGGGAAAGTTGGGAGACCACTGACTTAGAGGATGGCACGATCCAAACATGGATGGATGGGTGGTTGTTTAGAGTGATGGACCTGGGGTCATGAAGACCTGAGTTCAAGTTTTGCCTCAGATACTTCCTACTTCTGTCACCCTAGGCAAGTCACTTAACCTCCATCTCAATTTCTTCATCTATAAAATGTACAAAATAATAGCACCTACGTCCCAGGGTTATTTATGAGAATAATATTATTTACAAAACATTTTGTAAATCTGAAGGTGAGTCTACAGTGAAGCCTTGGTTGTAAATCTGAGGGACTAGGAAAATAGTGTTGCCTGTTATAGGGAAGGTGGGAGATGGGAAGGTTTTAGTGGAAAGATAATGAGTTCTGTTTTGGATATACTGAGTTTAAGATGTTTAACGGACATCCAGTTTGAGATGTCTGAAAAGCAATTGGAGATGAGAGACTGGAAGTCAGCAGAGAGATTAGATTAGGATAGGTAGGTTTGAAAATCATGGGGCATGGCCCCAGTGTATAAAGCACCTGCACTGGAGTCAGGAGGACCTGAGCTCAGATCTGGCTTCAGACACTTACTGTGTGACCCAGGGCAAGTTACTTAACCCTGATTGCCTCCAAAAAAAAAGAGAGAGAGAATTATAAGAATATTCATTAAAACCATGGCAGCTGACCAGGTGAAGTAATGTAGAAGAAAAGAGGGCCAAGGCAAGAACTTTGGGGGACACTTCCATTAGAGGGTGTAATCCCAATGGGGATCCAGCAAAGAACAGAGAAGGAGCAGTCCTATAGGTAGGAGAAAAACCAGAAGGATAGTATCCTGAAAACCTAGAAAGAAGAGAATATCAAAGAGGAAAGGGTGATCAAACATGCCCAAGGCTGCAGAGGGGTCAAGGAGAAAGAAGGATTGAGAAAAGGCTACTGGATTTTAGCATTGGTAACTGGAGAGACCTGCTTCAGTGGAATGATGAGGTCAGATTGTAAGGGGCTAAGAAGAGGGCGTGAAAAGGAAAATTGCAGGCACCTGTTAGAGAAAGCCTCTTTAAGGAGGTTAGCCACAAAAGCAGAAGAGACTTAGGAGGATAATTATTGGGGATGAAAGGATTAAGTGAAGGTTTTTTAAGGATGCAGAAGACCTGGGCATGTTCAGAGGCAGTAGGGAAGGAGCCAGTAGACAGGGAGAGATTGAAAATAAGTGACAGGAGAGTAGGGCAGAGAGGGCAATCTGTTGGAGGAGACAGGGTGGAATGGGATCAATTGAATAGGGTTTTAGGGTAGGAAAGCTACCATAGGGGATGATGGATATTCCAGGGTGAGGAGGCCCCAGGTGCTAAGGTAAGTTCCAGGGTGAGACTGAAGCTGAGGAAAGATGACAGAGTCTGGAAATTCTGAAGCAGAGCCCTCAGAGGGATTTTAGATCAGGAGAGGTGTTTAGGACTAAGGAATGGCAAATTTCTCAATTTTCAAAACTGGAAGAGTGGCATAGGTAGGCTGTAGGCCCACTGAGCTTAACTTTGATTCCTAGAGGATTTCTGGAGGCTCTCATTAAAGGATTGGTTGTGAGTGTTCAGAAAAGGAAGTGATGATTACTAAGAGCTAGCAGGAAATCATCAAAAATAAGTCACATCAGACTAACTCATTTTCTTCTTCTGACAGAATTACTAGATTGGCCAGTCTCTCAGTGGCATAGATAGAGATTCCAGACAAGCATTTTGCAGAATTTCTCATGGTGTCATATAAACAAGGTGAAATGATGCGGACTCAGAATCAGTTCAGTGAATAGCTTGTAGGAGACTTAAGGTGTGGACTGGAGAGAGTGGGGGATGTCATAGTTATCTTCAAGTATTTTAAGAGGGATTAGTAAAGCAAACAAGCATTTGTTAAAGTCTTCTTATAAGCCAGGCACTGTACTAAGCCCAGGGATACAAAGAAAGACCAAAAAGAAAAAAAAAAAACCAGTCCTTTCCCTATTGGGTACACACTTTCTAATGGGAGATACAACATGCAAACAATTATATATAAACAAATTTATATAAATATAAACTAAATTTGTATCATAAATATAAATGGAATATAAAATTTAAACATTTCTGTATCTATACACACATACATACACCTACACACACACACACACATATATATATATGTATGTATCTATTCTTAGCAGTCATCCAGTTCAACATTTTCATATTACAGATAAGGAAATAATCTTAGAGATGTTAAGGGACTTATCCAAGGATACAGAGTAAGGATTCAGATTCAGATCGAGCTACTCTTTAATTCAGATGTTCTTTTGTGGCCCCAGATAACAGAGAAAGGAGCTAGGTGATACAGTAGATAGAGCACCAGCCCTGGAGTCAAGAGGACCTGAGTTCAAATGTAACCATAAACACTTACTAGCTTTGTGACCCTAGGCAAGTCCCTTAACTCTGTTTGTCTCAGTTTCCTCACCTATAAAATGAACTGGAGAAGGAAATGGCAAACTGCTCCAGTATCTTCACCAAGAAAGCCCCATATGGGGTCATGAAGAGTGGGACACAACGGAAAATGACTAAACAATAATAGAAGTTGCAGAGAAGTTACTAGGCTTGATTCCTAACAATTAGATCTATCCGAAAGTATGATGGATTGCCTGAGCCAGCCAGGGGCCCTCCTTGCCTGAAGTTCTTTCATCAGTGGCTGGATGACCACTTGTTGGATAGTTTGTTGATAAGATACATGTAATAAACTAGATAGACTTGATGGTCTTTTCCAACTCTGAGGGTTTTTCATTCTGTGATCCCATGTTCTAACCTCCAGCAAATGTCTAGATCAACAGACAGTGCCTCTGTTGAGCTTCAAAGGCTGTTACCACAAAGAATGGTCAATAAATAGTTTCTACATTTACTCCTCCATTTCTGAGGTTAATACTCAATAAGCATTTATTAATAGCTACTTCTTGCCAGGTACTATTAAAAATGACCTAGAAGGGAGGGGGTTGGGTTTTTTTTTAATTCTGTTCTATGGACATAAACATTAATCCTAAACCTCATTTTTTGTGTGTAATAATAAACCACTAAATTGGGAACTGCAGTTATAATCTCTGAATATTTCTTCATGCTCATTTGTTAGTTTAGCTGGAACATATATACTCTGCAGTGTTTGGCACATAGACTACTTGATAAATGTTTATTGATTGAATGCACTGAAGGCAGCTTTTCAGCTGCTCCCCTTCCACCTGTGGACTATAATGTACTCAGAGTCTGTCCAGGGATAAAAACTAGGGCAATTACCCCAGGCCCTGATAAACAGAAACTTCCCGTTAAACCATTAGTCTTGGCTCCTGGTCAAGCCTTAAACAGGGGACTCTTTGAAAGTCTTTGCACGCAGTTTGTCAAAACAGGAAGAAAAAGCCAAGAAATCAGAAAAGATTCGAGGCTCCAGGAAGAACTGATGCCGATGGGGAAAAGGAGGGAGGGCATCAAGGAAAGTCAATCCCCACAAAAGACTGAGATATGTGCCAGTGTTTCAGCACAGTGGCTCGCAGTGTGGGGTTGTGCACCAGTGGTCATCCTGAAGGACTATCCTGGTGGTCTGTTGCTCTGTCTTTTGTGATACAGTAAAACCTGGATTAACTGGAACCCAAATAGTCTGAATCCCCCATTAACAAGAATTTGTTTATTTTTTGAGACAATAAGCTTAACCACCCACCTCCTCATTTCTCTTTTAGGAAACAAAGGGGAGAAAAGAGGCTCATTCTTGTAATAATTTTTTTAAAAATTAATCAAGATTATTTTTATTCTGAGGCTTTAGGGTGAGAAATGCAATGAATAAATTATCATTTATTAAGTGCTTTCAGGGAGCCAAGATTGTGTTAAATACAGGATCCTGTAAGCAAAAAATAGTCCCTGCCCTCAAAGAACTTACATCTAATGAAAACTACACATATAGGAGTGTGGTGGTTATGGAGGGACACTTTGGTCCAGAAAATTACAGATGGTGATTAGCCAGCTAAGTGGCTGGGCCCAGAGTAGGGAAGATTTATATCTGAAAGTTCAAATCTGACCTCAGACTAGCTATGTGACCTTGGGCAAGTCACTTAACCTTGTTTGCCTCAGTTCTTCATCTGTAAAATGAACTAGAGAAGGAAATGACAAACTACTCCAGTACCTCTGCCAAGAAAACCCCAAATGGGACCACAAAGAGTCAGATATAACTGGAGTGGGGGGAGCAGGGAGGAGATGACTGAACAAATCAAGAAGGTGATTGTAATGAAAATCAGGGCTGCATATTTGGGTTTAGTTCAACTAGGGCTTATTGAATACCAACTAGGAGTGTTACTTAGGTTCTCTGTGGAGAAGACAGGCCTCAAGGCTTTATGATTTAGAAGAGAGAATAAGAATGATATTTAATATATGATGCAAGGTAAATTATACTCTATCATTGTCCTTGGATTTTTTTCCCCTTGTGCTTCACCACAAATTGATGCCTGAATGGCTGGGTGACTCTTTCATAGCCACCCTGACATTGTTGGGCCTTCAAAGCCCCTAATCATCTAACTCCCTCCTACCTTTCCAGTCTTCCTGCACTTTTTCCCCAGTCGCATGTTCTTCTATCCAGTGACACTGGCCTCCTGGCTGTTCCATGAAGGAAACACTCAACCTCTCAGTTCTGGGCATTTTCTCCAGCTGTCCCTCATACCTGAAACTTTCTCCCTCCTCTTCTTCACCTATTGACTTCCAACTAAAAACCCCATCTTTTACCATAGGCCTTCTCCAACCTATCATAATTCTAGTGTCTTTCCTCTGTGAATTACTTCCTACTTATCCTATATGTAGCTTGCTTGACCTACTTGTTTGCATGTTGTCTCCCCCATTAGATTGTGAACTCCATGAGGGTAGGGACTGTCTTTTGCCCCTCTTTGTGTCTCCAGAAATTAGCATAGTGCCTAGCACATAGTAGGAGCTTAATAAATGTTTATCGATTGATAGATTTCCTAGTTACTCCAGCATGATGTCTCCACGGTGTCAGGGAACAAGGCAGTCCTAATCTAGGCTGTTTGTAGCTGAACACAGTCTTTCCTCTTCCTAGGAAGTGGGAAAACTATGCCTTCCTTTCCCACTTTTAAACTGAACTTGACAGTAGGAAAAGGAGAGAAGAGGGCAGTTAACATCCCTTAGCCATAGAAAAAATGTCAGAGGTATTTAACCTATTATGAGTCCCTCTTTGGAAATTGACTGAAGCCTTCTCTGCATAATGTTTTTGAATGCATAAAACACATAGTATTGTAAAGGAAACTAATCATATTGAAATACAGGTATCTATTTATTCAGCTCTAACTTCTCATCTGACTTTTATTCTCTCATCTCCAGCTGCCACTTGGACATCTCAAACTCTGTGTCCCACACATATCTTAAACTAAACTTTTCCCAAATTGAACTCATTATATTTTCCCCCAAACTCTTCTCTCTTCCTAATGTCCCTATTACTCTTGAGGATAGTACCATTACACCCTAGGCTCACACCCCTATTGTCAGCCTCAGCACCTCATTCTCACACCCCTATCCAATCTGTTGCCAGGTCATAGACTCTCCCTTTGAGACATCTCTCTTGTATGCTTCTTCTCTCTTTGGATGCTGCCATCACCTTGGAACAGGCCCTCATTGCCTCATACCTGGACACTTACAGTAGCCTGCTGATTGGTCTCCCTGCTTCAAGTCTCTCCCCTCTCCAGTCTGTCTTCCACTCACATGTCAGATTAGTCATCCTGGATTGCAGGTTTATCTGTGTCACTCCCTCCAACATTCAATAAACTGCAGTGACTTCGTATTGCCTTCAGTATCAAACATTAGGTCTTCTTTTTGGTTTTTAAGGCCCTTTATAACCTGATTCCTTTCTACCTAAAGGCTACAGCTCCATAGGACACATTCACATCGGATGCAAATTACATCTTTTTCCACTTACACTTGATCCCAGTGATACTGGCCTCCTGGCTGTTCTAACAACAAGGCACTCCGTCTTTAGGTTTTGGACATTTTCTCTGATATAATCTCGCCAGGCCTAGAATGCTCTCCCACCTCATCTCCACCTCCTGGCTCCCCTGGCCTCCTTTAAGTCCCAACTAAAATTCCATCTTCTCTAGGAAACCTTTCCCAATCCCTCTTTTTTTTTTGGGGGGGGGGACTTTTTTTAAGGGAGGGCAGGGCAATTAGGGTTAAGTAACTTGCCCATGGTCACATGGCTTGTAAGTGTTAAGTGTCTGAGGTCGTATTTGAACTCAGGTCCTCTTGACTCCAGGGCCAGTGCTCTATTCACTGCTCCACCTAGCTGCCCCTTTAGGGCAGTTGGGGTTAAGTAACTTGCCCAAGGTTACACAGCTAGGTTTTTTTTTTTTTTTTGTTTGTGTGGATTAAGTGTCGGAGGCCGCTCCGAACTCAGGTCCTTCTGACTCCAGGGCCGGTGCTCTATTCACTGCGCCACCTAGCTGCCCCGCTCCAGCTCATTTTAAAAAGGAAACTGAGACAAACAGCATTATGTAATTTGCCCAGGCTCACACAGCTTGTAATGTCTGAGACCAGATTTGAACTCAGCTCTTCCCAACTCCAGGCCAGTGCTCCATCTGCTGTGCCACCTAGTCTGTGTTGAACATTGTGCAGGATGCTGTTAATGCTTTTCACTTCCCACCTGACCTTTGGACATCCCTACCATGTTCACCAGAACCTCATCATCCTGTAAGATTGCGTCCACCTCATCAGTCCCCTCTGCCCCTCTATTTGGAAGGCAGTCAAAGAGCTCCATCCAAAATCTCCACAGAAGGAGGGTGCCCAGGAGAGTCATTTCTTCATTTCCTACCCACCTGCATGTCTTTGGACTTCATCATACTATATTTGTATCCCCAGGTTTTAGCACTGTACCTGGTCCCTAATAGGCACTTAATAAATGTATATTGACTGAATGACTTTATATTTACTAGTGTCTGTGTGTGGCATACTCCTTACAGAATTAAAGTTCTTTGAAAGCATGAGCTGTTTCGCTTTTGTCATTTTGTCCCCAGGACCTAGTACATAGTAATATTTAACAAATATTTATAGAATTCCATTTGAATGATTCCTCCAGTTACTTGAAATGAAATAACTTTGACACCGAGTCCAAAGGAGTAGCTCCTACCCTTCCCGACTGTTCTTTTTCCCCTTTCCTCCCTTCTGCTCCTCCTCTATGTACTGTGTACATAGTACTATGAGATGAAAACGTGCATCACTACTATTACACTATTACACTACTTAACGTCTTTTCTAGGCAGTGTTCCGTTCAAGGTGTATGCTGTATATCTTCATGACAACATTTTCTCATTTAAATGTCACTAGAAAATGTGTGATAAATATTTTTGTCTCAAGAGAAGTGGCTTCAGATTTCAGCTCTGCCATGAAATAGATGAATGTCAGTCCCTTTAGATCTCTATTTCCTTGTATGAAAGCATTGGGTCATCTTTTTCTTCTAAAATTCTGTGATTTTACAAAAATACATTTTAGGGTTTTTCTCTTACTCTGCACCAATACACATGAATGGTATTTAAATTCTATTCTAAACACCATTCATATGTATGTGTATATAAATATGTATATATGTGAAAAAGAAAGACAATCCCTGCTCTTACAGGAGCTTACAATCTAATGGGGGAAAACAACACCCAAATTAGAGGTGGGATGTGGGGGTGACAGGATGAAAATAATATCACTGTTAATTGTTATTGTTACTAAATGCCAAATAGGATTTTTTTTTTATTTGATCCTAGAGGAATTAGGGAATTATAGGGTCAGACCTGTGATTTAGGAATATCCCTTTGGCAACTGTGGGGGGGGGGCAGGGTGTGGAGTAAAAAGGGAGGAAAAGTGTGATCTCAGCTCTTTCTGGGCCAAGCTTCTTGGTCATTTTAGTCTATAAAGTTCCACTTGTTGCTCTTATTTTCAATTGCATTGTCCTAGGCATTGGGGTATATTGTTTTTTTCTGCTTCTACTCAGTTTACTCTGTACCAGTCAATATAGGTCTTTTCCTGCATCTCTAAATGATTACTGTGCATTGCAGCAATATTCCATTGCTTTTGTGTATTACAAGTTGTTTAGCCATTTCCCAGCCCCAGACTGGGTTTCCTTGTCTTAGAGATCACAAACATGACTGAACAACAAATTATTAGTTCAGATAATTGTAGAGAGAACAGCTGGATGAGTACTAACAAGCCAAGGCCACTTCAGAGAACTTCTAAGCCAGGGTAGTGTTTCTGAATGAGGAACATTTACTTTGCATTTTAGAAAGTTTCAAGGGATTCAGCTGTTTTAGCCACAGTGATTCATCATAGAGTCACTAATCATCTTCACAAGACTATGAAAATGACTGAGCTTTACATTTTTTCATCCTAAAGCCCCTTTTCTTCACCCTTTGTTTTCTTCCTTCCTCAAACCAAATATTGATGTCCATAGGAATATCGTAATGCCCAACTTACAGAAAATCTTTTTTTTTTTTAAGTTTCATTTCAGAATTTTGTTCTTATGTTGCAATTGCCCATCAGCTTGGGCCTTTCCTTCTCTGACCCTCCCTCCCTTCCTCTCATTTCCTCACTTAACCTCCCCTAGATGGCTCTTTCAACAATGAAATCACAAATGAGCCTTGAACTGAATTTACTGCTCTATTTTACTGGTCACATCCCTGTCTTTTTGAAGACGAGAACCCTGGAATTGTAGTTAGAGGACTTATGTCCAAGTCTTATCTCTGCCATTTACTGTGAGATCTTCAGCACATCATTTCTGAGCTCTCTGATCCTTAGTTTCCCCATCTGCAAAATGGGTAGCTAAGTGGTGCAGTGGATGGAGCACTGGGCTTGGAGTCAGGAAGATCTGAGTTCAAATCCAGCCTATGACACATCCTAGCTGTGTGACCCTGGGCAAATCATTTAACCCCCATTTGCCTCAGTTCCTCATCTGTAAAATGGAGAAGGCAATGGCAAACCACTCCAGTATCTTTGCCAAGAAAATATCCACAGGGTCACATAGAGTTGGACGTGACAGAATGATTGAACAACAGCAACTTATACAGCCTCCTCACACAGGAGTGAAGCATGCACCCTGCTTAATGAGTAAAGCATTCTATAAATGCAAGTTATTAGTCTTTCTTCAGTATATACGAAACCATTGGACGTTCTTAGTGGCTGTGTCAGGCATGAAAGAAGAGATTATATATTTATTTTGTTCAGTTGTTTATAGTTGTGTCTAAGTCTTCATCATCACAATTGGGGTTTCCTTGGCAAAGATACCGGAATATTTTGCCATTTCCTTCTATAGCTATTTTACAGATGAGGAAACTGAGGCAAGCAAAGTTAAATAACTTGTTCAGGGTCACAAAGCTGGGAAATAAGAGTCTGAGGCCAGATTTGAACCCAAGAAGATGAGTTTTCCTGACTCCGAGGCCTAGCACTCTATCCCCTGTACCACCTAGCTGCCTGAGATTACATGTAGAGAAAAATAATTAAATCATAGATCTCAGGACTAGAAAGGACCTTTAAAGGTCATGGAATCCGGTTCCCTGAAGACGGAAAAGTGGCTGTTATTGTTGTTTTCACCAATTTACATGTGAGACAAAAGGTGGGTGGTTGGGGAAGGACAGGTTGGAATGTGTTCTGGCCTTGGGGATTTAGAATTGGATCCTCTACACTGATTACAGGCAGATTGTTTAACTGCTCAGGGAAGTTAAGGGCCATTATGTTAAAAATTCATTTAATTCTTTCAGTAAATATTTATTTAGTGTCTACTATGTGATGTAGGCACTGTGCTAAAGCATAGTAAGTGATGAAGAGGGACCAGAACCTGCTTCTGCCTAGTGCATTTTTTTCTCCTATATGAAGCTGTGACCTTATTCATTTAGGAAGGAAGGGAGGGAGGGAGGGAGGGAAAGAAAAGGGGGAGGAACTAAAGATGATACTAAGAGTATAAGCCTGCAGGACTAGGAGAATGGAAGAACCATCTGGCTGAATTCCGTAGGCTTCTTCATCATGCCACCATGCCCAGTACCTTCTACCCTACCCCATCATCTCTCCTGTTGTCTTTTGGGTATTGTCTTCCCCCATTAGATTGCAAACTCTTTGAGGTCAAGGACTGTCTCTTTTTCATATTTGTATACTCAGTGCTTGGCACATAGTAGGAGCTTAATAAATGTCTATTGAATGCCTAACTGACCTTTGACAATAATAGCATAGTTTGGAGGAGGAAAAGGTATAGGGGAAAAGAAAACGAGTCCTCATTTTTTACCTAAGTGTACTCATTATTGGTAAAATTTCATCATTCTGCAAAATCCCATCAGCATCTAGGTAGAACAGTAGATAGAACACTGAGTCTGGGAAGAACTAGATTCAAATCAGCTTCAGACGTTTACTGACTGTGCAACCTGGAGTAAGTCACTTTGCCTCAGTTTACTCATCTGTAAAATGGGGACAATGATAGCACCCACTTTCCAAGGCTGTCCTGAGATTTGTAAAGTGCTTAGCTCAGTGCCTGGCATAAAGCAAGCACTCTATAAATGTTGGCTATGATCATTGTGATTATTTGCCTTGGCACTCCACCTCATCACTACTCCAGGACTTTCTTACTGGATGGTGTGGCATGACCTCCAGACCCTCCATGCAAGGAGGGAGCTCAGCTCCAAACCTCTCATTTCTTGTCTGGTGACACTGCTTTGGGATTTCTCTGACTTTTCCACCATGTCTCCTTCTAGGGTACCTTTCTTCCCTTTATCCCCCTCCCCCCTTCCATTTTGTGTGCTGTCTTCCTGCCATTGGATTGTAAACTCCTTGAGGTCAAGGAGTGTCTTTTATATTTCTATCTTTATGTTTAAAGCTCAGTGTCTGGTACATGGTGGGCACTTAATAAATATTTACTAACAGTTTGGGATATATTGTGTTTGAAATGGTTCTAGATGCCCAATAAGCAGTTAATGATACAATATTGGAGACCAAGAGAGAGGTTAGGAATGGATCAAAAACACCTGACAATCACCTGTGTAGAGAAGATAAATTGAACCCCATGAGAGCTGAGGGCATGACCAAGTGATGGTATGGAGGGAGAATAGAGGAGTTCCAAGAACAAACCTTTGGGAGAGACCCATGATTAATGTCAGTGACCTATAGAAAGATCCAACAAAGGCTGCTGAGAAGGAACAGTCAGGTAGGAAGAGGCCCAAGAACCAGCATTACTGACATAGAGCCTTCCAGTTAGGACTGAAACAGACTGGCTTGATCTGATTTGTTTGTGTGACAGGTTCTTTGGGCTTCCATTTAACAAACATCTGTTTGCACCCACCTGACTATGGACAGAGGACTATGCTGAGTGAGGTTGGGGGAAAGGAGTAAAGAAGAATCCATGCCATCTTTGAGCTTATTGTCTAGTAAAGGGACATGACACACAAACCTTAGAAGAAAAAATTGGTTATCTTGGCCATGCTGATTGGTAAAAACTCACTACTCTAGTCATCCCCAAACCCCTGTTATTTTCTTGCTGAGCTGTACTGCTAGTGTAGCCTGCAATCTCCAGTCAGACCTCCAGCTCCCACCCAAGAGGCCCTACTGATTGGTGGAAGCCACCTAACCATCTTTGTGCCATTCCACTGTAAGCATCTCTACAACCCCTCCTCCACTGCTTGCTCATGGAACAAGAACCAAGCCAATCCTACTGTTGTTTCTGGAGAGAACACATCATTTGACTGCCTCTTTGGTTCACTCACCATCCCTGTGACTTGGTCCTTCCCTGGCCACCCCCACCCTCACCCCCCAATATATATTTTATCCCCTATCAAAATGTTAACTCCGTGAGGAGAGAGACTGTCACTCTTTTGTATTTGCATCTCTAGAGCTCAACACAGTGCCTAGCACCTAGTCAACACTAGTTCATCCATTTTCATGCTTTCTTACTCTCTCTTCCTCCTTCCCTCCTTCTCTCTTCCTTTATTTCTTCCTTTCTTCACCTGACATCTGGAGCAGTCCTACCCAAAGAAGTACGTGCACAATAAAGAAGAGCAGATACTAAACAGAGAGCAAAGAAATACCTCTGGAATTACAGATGTAGAGCTGGGGACCTCATCAGACCACCCAGGCCTACTCTTTCTTGAGTTTTACAGGAAACCAAGACCCTCAGATAGTAAAGCACGTGTCCATGGTAAGTAAGTGGCAGATGTGTGGACCCTCCAATTCTAAAGCCATTGCTCTTTTCCCTTACTAGGTTACTTGTTCTTGGCAACTGTCACTTTGTGAGAGGGGAGAGTTTTGGCTTTATGTTTGTAGCCCCATCACCTAGTAGTAAAGGCAGTCAGTAGTTGATATGTATTTATTAAGTGCCTGCTTGTGTCGGGCCCTGTAAAAGGCAAAAGAAATCCCTGCTCTCAAGTCCCTGGCACACAGGAGGAGCTTACTATGTGCCTGCTAATGGGCCAAATATTGGGAATTAGAATGGTTCACCAACTGTCCTTGACATTCCAATGAGTCCAGTAAGATAGCTCACAAGGATTGTTCTATGAGCATACAAAGATAAGTGCTCCCATTATAGAATGACCGGATTTCTCTTATTTTGGGAATGACAACTCTGATAGGCTTATATTTCTATACTTGGCCACAAAAAAGTCCGTCCCATTAGACTGTAAGTTCTTTGAGGGCAGACTGTTTTGCTACTGTCTTTATATTTCCAGTCTTAGCATAATATCTGACTCATAGTAAGTGCCTGACAAATGCTTGTTGACTGACTTGACTTTTGTAAAAAAAGAAAATTAGCCTTTTGAAAAGATTTTCAGAGGACCTCTCAATTACAGGGCTTGTCACAGGCGGTTACATGTATTTTGGTGTAAATCCAAATTTTTATGAAGCAAGTATTGCTTGAGTATGAGTTGTTTATCAACTTTTGAAGCCCTGTGTGAATGTTAGCCATTATTACTCTTTCAGACCCTCCCCCTCCTCACACTTGGTGCCCTGGCCAGACCAAGTGATGCTGCCCAGCATTGCTATCTATCTACGTGTCACTGCTGGGGCAGTTTCTTGTGCCTGGACTTCCTGCTCTGCTTTCTCTCATCGAATCTGTGGAATTCCAAATGCTGGGACAGTTTCCTGTGCCTGGACTTCCCACTCTGCTTTCTCTCAGCGAATCCATGGAGAATTCTGAATGCTTTTTATTTTCCTTTTTGGAGGGGGGAAGGCTGGGCAATTGGGGCTAAGTGACTTGCCCAAGGTCACACAGCTAGTAAGTATTAAATGTCTGAGGCCGGATTTGAATTCAGGTCCTCCTGAATATAGGGCCTGTGCTCTGTTCACTGTGCCACCTAGCTGCCCCTTGAATCTGTGGAATTCCTACCAGTCTTCTGAAGCCCAACACAAATGTTCCACCTTACACACAGCTTCCCTCCAGTTTCCCAAGGCAGTGACTA
Source organism: Gymnobelideus leadbeateri (assembly GCA_011680675.1). Lineage (NCBI taxonomy): Eukaryota > Metazoa > Chordata > Mammalia > Diprotodontia > Petauridae > Gymnobelideus > Gymnobelideus leadbeateri. The sequence goes on along the minus strand of WOXC01005511.1, from coordinate 1,598,284 downwards.
TTGTCTCAGATTTTACATGCTTAATCCACTCCCATCTATCAAGAACCTCTTATTTGCAAGGCTACAAAGCTAGAAAGGACACTAGAGATAATCTAGTACAACTTCCTCTTTCTACAGGTGAAGAGATTGAAGCACAGAGAAAATGACCTGTCCAGAGTGACATGAATTACTATTGTCCCATTGCTCTCCCATGCACTCATCTTACATTGTGTATTATCCCTACTAAACCATAGACTTCTTAAGAATTGAACCTAGAGCCTTAGCTCTTTACCTCCCTCAGGTTCTAGTCACAGTCCTCTGCACAGGACTTTTTAAAAAAAAAATTGATTTGCTTTCATTCTCTCCTAGCTTCTGGTGATTCTGCTACTAGTCACACAGCTAATTTGCACCTCTAACAAAGGATAGACCAGGTCAGAATTCAGTCCTTTACTATAGGAAGAAGATGAAATTATTATATTAATTAAAAATCATGTTTGGTGGATTTCAGTGATCACTGAACGTGGATGAAATAGTTTTGTTTATACGCAGCAATAACAGGTCAATAACATCCTTTTGGTTCTCTGTTAAATATTGCTCAGGATAGACATAGTTAGCTTTAAAACACAGTCCTCTTAAAGACCTAAAATAGAAATTGCTTCTGCCAGCATATAAAAGTGACCTAATATGGGTGTGGCTCCTCAAAAACGTTCCTGGGCTATCATTGAGACTTTGGCTATTGTAAGATGGTATGAATAAAGCTGTTTTTATTGGTGCCCACTGATTAAAGTGCAAAGGCCCCTATATTGAGGCCTTTTCAAACCATTTTCACTTAGGGGCCTTCTTCATACATGGATCTGATATCACTCTTCTCAAAAATCTTCAGTGGTTCCCTATTATCTGCTGTGGGGCAGCTAGGTGGCAGAGTGGATAGAGTGCTGGGCCTGAAGTCAGGAAGATTCATCTTTCTAAGTTCAGATCTGGCCTCAGATACTTACTAGCTGTGTGACCCCTAGCAAGTCACTTCACCCTGTTTGCCTCAGTTTCCTCCTCCTTAAAATGAGCTGGAGAAGGAAATGGCAAAGCACTCTAGTATCTTTGCCAAGAAAACTCCAAATGGGGTCACATAGTAGTATACAACTGAAATGACTGAACAGCTACAAAATTACCTACTATATGAAGTTCAGATTTCTTTACCTGGTCTTATTTCCAAACTCTTCTCAAATGCTGACCCTCTACATGCTCTGTAACTTAGCCAAATTGGATTATAATCTATCCCTTTAAAAAAGTTTTGTCATCTTCTCACACCTATCAGATTGGCTAATATGACAGAAAAGGAGAGTAAAATGTTGGAGGGGATATGGGAAAATTGGGACATTAAAGTGCTATTAGTGGAGTAGTGAATTGATCTGTAACTCTAAAACTGTGAATACCCTTTGACCCAACAATAGGAGAAATTGCGGGAGGAAAAGAACATCTGTGTACAAAAATATTTTTGTGGTGGCTAAGAATTGAAAATTGAGGGGATGCCCATCAATTGGAGAATGACTGAAGAAGTAGTAGTATATGATTATGACAGAATACTGTCATTCTGTAAGAAATGACAAGGAGGATACTTTTTCAGGAAAGCCTGAAAAGACTTCTATGAACTGAGAGTGGTGAGTAGAACCAGGCGAACAGTGTACACAGTAAGACCAGTATTGCATGATGATCAACTATTAATGATCCAAGACAATTCCAAAGGACTTATGATGAAAGATGCTATCCACCCCAGAGAAAAAACTGCTGGAGTCTGAATGCAGATGCACTTTTAAAAATTTAATTTAATTTTTTTTTGTCTATCTTTTCTTTCACAACATGATCACTGTGGAAATATGTTTTGCATGACTGCACATATATAACCTATATCAGATTGCTTGCCTTCTCAATTATGGAGGATGGTTGGGAGGGAGAGAATTTGAACTCAAATTTCAAAAAAAGGAATATTAAAAATAGCTTTTACATGTAATTAGGAAAAATAAAATATTTAAAGGAAAAAAGGGGAAATAGGGCAAGAGGGAAGGGAAACAAACACTTATTAAGTGTCTGATCTTAAGTGCCAGGTAATTTACAAACAACTGTGGGAGATGGGTGCTATTATTACCCCATTTTACAGATGGGTAAACAGACTGAGAGAGGTTAAGGAGCATGATCATAGGACCATATAGCTACTAAGTGTTTGAAACTGAATTTGAACTCAGGTCTTCCTAACTCAGAGGCAGATATGTGATGAAGCGGATTAAAGTCAGGAAGACCTGAATTCAAATACAGCCTCAGACCCTTACCAGCTGTGTGACCTTGGGCAAATCACATAATCCTGTTTGCTTCAGTTTCCTCATCTGTAAAATGAGAGGGAGAAGGAAGGGGCAAACCACTGCAGTATCTTTGCCAAGAAAACCCCAAATAGGATCACACAGAGTAGGAAATGACCGAACACTTCCTGACTCAAGGGCCAGCATTCTGTCCACTTTTCTGCCTAGCAGTATAAAGAAGTGTTCCCATCTCTCCCTAATCATTTCCAAGGTAAAATCTTCTTTTCAAGATTGCAGGATCCCTGTGATCTCCTTAATAAACCTAAATGAATGGCAGGTCTCCAGAGTTTGAGAGAGTGAATTTTCTTACCAATCAACTTTAATCTTTTTCTGGGCTTTCTTAAAGGCAGTAGATATAGATGGTATGACTTGCAGGAGTGAAAGAAAACCAAAGGTCCCCTAGTTCCCTTTTTGCTTGAGTACCATTTGACTTTTCTCACATTCCTGGTTTAAAGACTATATCTTGTCAAATCTACTTTTTTACCCCAAACCAACTGATAACAGCAGGAATGTGACAGTATGCAGAACTTACTTAATCAACAAGTTTTATGTTAAGTGTTGTACCCCAAAAAAGTGAGACAGAAGATCCCTGAGATTAAATTTTAAAAGTGGATTTTATTACCTCGGGACTATCGGGGTACATGCTCAAATCAGACAGTGCTTTGGCACAGACATTGTGCCGGTTTTATAGAGGTTCCATAGCCAGGTTAAGTAAACTGAAATTACAGTGATGTAAGCTGAAACTACAGTGATTGGTCAGTGTACATTTGAAACTACAATCAGTGATTGGTCAGTATACATTTGAATTTCCTGTCAGTGCAAAACCATAGGCTGGAACTCCTGCCCACAGATTAATCAAGGGAAAGGAAGGGGGTAGAGGTCCTGCCTGTTTACAGATCAATTAAGGGAGAGGAAGGTGGAGTTCTCTGCTTTACAAATCAGTGAAGGAAAGGGAAGGTTGAGTTGTCTGCTTTACAGATCAATGAAGGGAAGGGCAAAGTGCCCTAGTGTCCAACATTAAGCACAAGCATTCTCTCTCTGCTTCCCTAAAAATAGTGTTTTGGTTTTTTTCCTTTCTTCTTTAATTGTGTGCCCTATTTTCCATCCAGGAAAGAAAACACATCAGTAGTTGAGGGAAGGTTTTCAAGAGGAATGGAATTGGAGGGGTGGGGTGGGGAATTTTGCACTGTGTTCACCTAGGTGTATGTGCTTTGGGGAATGCAGAAGTGAGTCTCTGCCCTCAAGGAGTTTACAAGTCCCCAGGGGAGACACATGAAACTAAATTGAACAAAGGTGTGGTATGTGATTCAGTGATCATTCCTGTGACTTCAAAGTCCCTTATCTCCTCTGATCAACAGCCTCAGAGTTTCATCTTCCAAGATTTGGAGATCCAGCTAAAATACAGATATCCTTTGGAGGGGAGACACTTCATAGTGTCATCATTTGTTTCTCAGTATAAAATGAGCTTTGGGCAACCTTGCTCTTTATGTATTGCTTTTCATACATAGCTCACCTCAAAAAACTGAGAAAAGCTTATAGGGTTTGTAAAGTGAGTCTCTTCTCTTTCCCCCTCCCTAATTAAAGCAGCTAGATGGCACAGTGGACAGAGTTTGAAGCCTGGTGTCAGGGAAAACTAAGTTCAAATCCAGCCTCAGATACTCAGTGACATTGGCTGTGTGACAAATAGCACCTCCCTCACACCACTGTGAAGATAATATTTATAATTTGCTTAGAGTAATGCCTAGCTCATTGTTCATTCCTCTCCTTACTTGTAAATCTCAAATACATAGAAAATTCATACAGGTAAACCTCCCCAATTCTATAACTCTCTCCCTTCTCTCTCTTGAAATATTTTGAGGCTTAGCCTTGGTGGCAATTCTTCCAAGAAATCTTACTTGATTGCCCTTTATTTATTTATCTTTTTAATAGCTGCTTTCTTTGAGTCAGCTCACTTCAATAAGCATTTTCTCAGTGTCTCCAATGAAATGGTTCTGTCTTCCGGGAGGTTACCTTCTTTTAGGAGGAGGGGTAACAATGTATACACAAATAAACACAAAGTACTTACAAAGTAATGTCCAGGGGAGAGAGTATATTACTTTATATTTAGTTGAATGTTTCTATTTGTATCACTCTAGAGAACCTGAGGCCATTGAAAACAGGCTCTGGTTCATTTTTGTCTTCGTACCACCCTGCCTTAGCACAGCCCTGGCTCTGATTAGGTGATTAGTGATGAATTGAGGTTTCGAGGTGAGGAGATACTGCTTCCCCACCCCCACGCCCCATTGTATAAAATGATCTTGGAAAGTTAAGTTATAGACTTAAGCTGATTAAGTAACTAATTTAAATGGAAATGACTTATTGACAAACTCCTTAAAAAGTGCAAGTAGCTAGGCCGAATGTTCCATTGGCTGAAACTTGAAAGGAGGGAGGAGTTTGGAGGAGCTCTGTCTTACGGAAGAAGTCAGTTTCTCTGGATAGGAGAAAGTAATGGTGGCCTAACCAAAGATGTTGCTGCTTGTCGCCATCCTGGAAGAGAGGTAGGAGTTTGGGAGAAAGGAATGTTAGATGCTAGAAATAAAGAGATTTGGGCATTCAGAGCTAGGCCTGCAGGCTACATAATCATTCTTGGCAGCTTCTGTCTGGGATTCAATTTAGTTGAAGTGAATTCAAGTCTCATTTAATTCAACAAATATTTATTAAGGGCTGCTGTGTATAGAACAAAGTGTTACAACCTAGGGGAAGACAAAAAAGATTTTTTAATAAAAGCTTTTTTATAAAAGATATGAAGTTTATATCAAATGTAGCTCCTGTCTTCAAGGTTAAGTGACCCCATTGTTGTCAGAGATACAGTATAACCCTTAAGTTCTCTTGAAATGTGTATTTTCAGCCTTGTCTTGAGGTTTTGTTGTGCTTGGTTTTCCCCATCCTCGTCTTCCCCTCCCCCCTCCCACCTCAAGGAAGTGAGCAGATTGCCAGGTCAGCTCCGCCCTCCCCTACTGGGTCTCCGCCCTTTCCAGTCTGCTCACCTGCATAGAAGTGGGCAGGCTTCTGGATCTGACTCGGGAATTTCTTAAGGCCCCCTTTATAAACTGAGGTTCTGCCCCAGATCCAAGCTGTTGTTGGCTGCCACTACTGCTATTGCTACACTTAGGACATGTGGTGGTAACTGCTCAGCCTGCCATGTGGCCTGATCAGCCAACATGGCGTTTTAATAAAAGGTCCACTCTAAAATTAATACTTGAGTCTTGCTCGCATTAGTCAAAGTACAGCAATTTGTTCCCATTCTTGGACTTGGTGTAGGCATGCCACAAATTAAGAAAAGTTTATTTCTGAAGATGAAAAGTCATTCATTTAGTGATTCCTGTGTGCAAGGCACTGTGTATTCCCAGAGTCTTAACCTCAGGTCAATCAACTTTTTAAAAAATGTCTTGATGACTGTATTTTCATATGCTTGGTTTCTGTCATAATTGTATTATTTTGTGTATTTAAAAACACATTGCTAAGGGATTGATATGCTTCACCAGACTGAGGGAGATGTCTGTGACACAAGGTTCAAGAACTCTGGTCCATTTGGTTTTTGGTCCTGTGACCCACAGACACTTGCCTCTTTACTAGTTTGACAAACAAGGCCCTCTGTATCTGGATGCCGTGCCTACTACTCCCCTCCATCCCATTCCCGTGCTTGGAATTCTCTTTCTCTTTGTTTCTGAGGTTTTCTGGCCTCCTTCAAATACTGGTTAAAGTCTCACCTTTTATCCCTCTTTGCTGGTGGTAGTATCTTCCCTCTAAGATAAGTCCAGTTTATTCTGTATGTAGCTGCTTGTTGCGCCCCCCCCCCCCCCCCCCGCATTAGATTATGAGCTTGAGAGAGAGAGAGAGAGAGAGAGAGAGAGAGAGAGAGAGACAGAGAGAGAGAGAGAGAGAGACAGAGAGAGAGAGAGACAGAGACAGAGACAGAGAGACAGAGAGAGAGAGAGAGTCGCACGCGCACACGTGAGAGAGATTGAGAGATTTTTGTTTGTTTGGAGGTTTGGCTTTTTGTTTTTGCTTTTATCTCTCCAGTACACTTAGCATACTGCCTAGCTCACCATAATACTGATATAGAAAAATAACATTGTAAATTAATATTGTAAAACTAAATACTTTTTTATTTGACCTGACAATTTGACTGGAGGTAGAAGGGGAAGGCACCCTAGAATAAGAAGGTCTCAGAACCAAGACCTTCTTTCTTGGGAAAGGTAGGAGTTCATCATGAGAGTAAGTTAACAGCAATTACTAACATCACTGGGTTCAAGGCTTGAAAAGGTATTCAATCAATAGATACTTATTGATCACTGTGTGTCTGGCACTGTCCTAGGAACTAGGGGAGATGGGAGAGGTGATAGTAAAGAATGTTCATTAAAATTCATGAGTCATTGAGACCTCTATAATGATAACAATAACCTTTAAAAATAATATCTTTTCAATCAGCAAAAATCTTTTCCCCCTTACACATGATCCCCCCCCACACACACATTGACGGGGGAAATCCCCCACAAAATCCTTTTTCAAAGCACAACACTTATCCACATGTCAAAAAAAAAATGACTTCTGCACTGAGTCCTGGTGACCCTGTTTATCTGGTGGATTGTACATATAAATCATTAGTCTTCTATGACTGGTCATTATAATGATCTTTAACTGTTTATTAAGCATGTTGCTGGTGATACAATTTAGAAAAAGGCAGTTCCTGCCCTCAAGGAGCTTACAATGTTATGTAGAAAAACTTGACAAAAGGAAAGTGAAAAGGGCCAAGAGGATGGGGGGAGAGGGGAACCAAGCAGAGCTGCTGCTGCAGCTGGAGAATTGAGTGAGCTAGAAAGTTGTGTGAATCCCAAGCCCTGAAGGTAGGCTCTGGGAGTTTACTGCCTCAATCCCTAGCCCTCTAATCAGAGGGGAGAGAGGCTACGGAAGCAATTGGCCAGGTATTGAGTATTGACTGAGTCAGTCAGGCCTGATTTAGAGATTTCAGGTGATCCACTTATCTGGGGAAGGTCTCAAGAGAGTTGCCTGGGAACTGACCAGAGTTCCTAATTCTTTCAGAGTTGTCTTTACCATAACACTAACCTTAACCACTTTTCAAGAGAGCAGTCTTAAGTATGAAATATGATGCCACTAGGCTATTGAAATTATAGTAGAGATGAGTAAAATATTGGGGGAAAATTTTGAGAAGATCTTAGAGTGATTGCCATTTCTTCAGCTCTTTTTACAGATGAGGAAACTGAGGGAAGCAGGACTAAGTGACTTGCCCAGGGTCACACAGCCAGGAAGTCCATATTTGAACTTAAGAGGAGTCTTGCTGACTCCAGGCTTGGCACTCCATCCATTGTACCACCTAGCTGCTCCTAATAGTAATAGCTAGTATTTACATATAGCACTTATTATGTGCCAGGCACTGTCCTACTCACTCTATAAATATCTCATTTGATCCTCACCACACCCTGGGAGCTGGTGCTATTATCTCCCACATTTTTGTTTTTCAGTTGTTGCAGTCTTATCTATCTTTTTGTTGACCCCATTTGAAGTTTTCTTGGCAAAGACACTGGAGTGGTTTGCCACTTCCTTTTCTAGCTAATTTTACAGGTGAGGAAACTGAGGCAAGCAGGACTAAGTGACTTGCCCAGGGTCACACAGCTGTGGTGGGAGTTGAACTCATGACAGCTAATCTTCCTTTTTCTAAGCCCATTGTTCTGTTCACTGGACCACCCTGACATTATCCCCATTACAGATGAGTAAGGTAAGACAAAAAGAGGTTAAGTGGTTTCTGGGACCTGAGCTACTAAGTGTCTGAGGGCAGATTTGAAGTCAGGTCATCCTGAACTCAGGCCCAGAACTTTATGTACTATGTTACCTAGCTAAGTTAAGTTTGAATGTTAATTTTACCTCTCTTGAAGAATTGTGAGGAAAGCATTTTATAAAACTTAAGGCTCTACATAAATGTAAATTTGTTATTAAATGTAAAACTATGTAGTCAGTATACAGAATGTATATCTGCTATTGTAATTAATGATAGAAGAATCTCATTTAAGAAAAGTGTTTACCCTTCTAATTTCTTGAATCATATGATTGTAAATTTTTCCATAGAGAACAGAAAAAAGAATTATATATGAGACCATGAATATCTACTGCAGCTTTTAATAAAAGCATATAACTATATATTTGGGGCTTTTGAAGTATATATTAAATTTAACATAGGAACAACATCACCCTGCTAGTCTCTGCCCTCTTCATCTATCCCTGTTCATTTTGGTAAATATTGCCATACAATCCTTCTCCCTGCTACTTTTTTCTGTTGAACATTTCCTTTTCTCCTGTTTCTTTTTTCCTTTCTCTCCTTCCCTTTCCCTTGAATTAGGTTTTTTTTTTTCTTCCCTTGCCTTCTTCATTATTCTAAATAATGAAGGAGAAAAGACATTCATTCTTCTAGAACAGGGCTGGGGAACCTGTGGTCTCAAGGCTACATGTGGCTCTCTATGTCCTCAAGTGCAACCCTTTGAATACAAACTTCCCAGAACAAATCACCTTAATAAAAGGATTTGTTCTGTTAAACTTGGACTCGGCAAAAGAGCCACTTTTGAGGACCTAGAGGGCCACATGTGGCCTCAAGGCCACAGGTTCCTTACCCCTGATCTAGAAGAATACTAATTCTGAGATAGTATGTATAATAAAACTCTATTTTGTAGAGACGGGGTGGAAAAGAATCTAGGAAGCTTTTGCTTCTGCCTGGAATGAATTCACTGATCTTTCCTTCTTGGAATCCCTGGTTTCCTTCTAAGCTCAGCTCAAATGCTGGCTCTTAAATCATCCCCTCACCCCACCCCACTGCCAGTGCCTCCTCCCCACTCAATTACCTTGAGGGCCCCAAGTAGTCTAACGGGTAAAAGAGTTGGCCACTAAGTCAGTCGATATCTAGTTTTAAGTCCTACCTTTGGAACTTTTAGATTATAAATTTAGGAAAAGCATGTTGTTAGAGAAACTGATAAAATCAGAAGTCTATTCAATATAGCAATCTCGTGTGTGTGTGTGTGTGTGTGTGTGTGTGTGTGTGTGTGTGTGTGTGTGTGTGTGTACCTGTCTATACATGTTGATTTATCTGGATGGCATGTGAGTTCCTTGGGAAATGGCATTGTTTAATTTGCTTTGAATGATTCCTTGTACATCAGATTAGGTGTCGGTCTTATTATTTCATTTATATAGGTAACTTCAGAGCCAAGATGGTGAAATAAAAGCAGGAACCTGCTTAAGCTCCCACACCAACCACTGTAAATACCTATAAAATAGGACTCTATATAAAAAAAACCTGTACAATACCTGTAAAATATGACTCTAAACAAATTTTAGAACTACAGAACCCACAAAGTGACAGAGAGAAACAAATCTCCCACTGAAAGCAGCCTGGCAGGCCAACAGGAAGGGTCTGTCACACTGGACTGAGAGCCAAGCACAGTCCCTCGTGAGCCACACAGGCCCAGATCTGGGGTGGCCCTGACCAGCAGCCTAAACTGGCCAGAGCACACTTCAGGAGAGTGAATCACCAGCAGCTGTGGCAGTTTCCAGATTTCCCAACTCAATAAATGCCAAAGAGAAAGTAAAAGGTCAATGGGGAACCCTGTTGATCCAGGGTAAGAGAAGAGCCCAGTCTGGCCCTTGACCGTGGGGTGAGAGGTGTCGTGGCAGAGGTCCGGCTACAGCTCCTGCCTCAGGAGTGCCTGGCCTGCAGATTGTAGGGGGACCAAGCGACCATTCAGAGGGTAATAGCTCTTGCTTTAACCTGCTTGGATCTGTGTCACAGTCTTGGGTGGTAGTCCTGGGGTGAGGAATACCAGTGTGCCAGAGCCACAGTGGTGGCTGTAGAGAGGGTGCCCTCCTCATAGCTCTGACAACAGTTCTTACAGCATTTGCGAAAACTCCAGCAATTTGGGACACAGCCCTTTCCACTCTGGAAGCAGAGTTCTGGTGGCAAAGAGCTCAAAAGTCAAGTAATTGGCTGGCAAAATGAGCAAACAGAGGAAGTGCAATCAGACCATAGAATCCTTTTTTGGGGACAAAAAGGATTAAAACATGGTACCAGAAGAAGACAACAAAGTCAAAACTCCTGCATCAAAAACTTCCAATAAAAGTATGAGTTGATCCCAGGCCATGGAGGAGCTCAAGAAGGATTTTGAAAATCAAGTAAGAGAAGTGGAGGAAAAATATGGGAAGAGAAATGAGAATGATGCAAAAATGAAAAGTGAGTCACCAGAGCCTGACTGAAGAAAATAACAGCTTAAAAAATAGACTAATTCAACTGGCAAAAGAGGCCCAAAAAGCCAAAGGAGAAGAATGCTTTAAAAAGCCAAATTGCCCAGATGGAAAACCCAGATTCAAAAACTCACTGAAGAGAATGATTTCTTCAAAATTAGATTGGAGCAAATGGAAGCTAGTGACTTTATGTGAAATCAAGATACTATAAAACAGATCCAAACAAATGAAAGAATAGAAGGCAATGTAAAATATCTCATTGGAAAAACCACTGACCTGGAAAATAGATCCAGGAGAGACAATTTAAAAATTATTGGACTACATAAAAGCCATAATCAAAAAAAGAGCCTAGAAATCATCCTTCAAAAAATTCTCAAGGAAAATTGCCCTGATATTCTAGAACCAGAGGGCAAAATAGGAATTGAAAGAATTTACTGATCGCCTCTTGAAAAAGATCCCAAAAAAGAAAACACCTAGGCATATTATAGCCAAATTCCAGAGTTCCCAGGTCAAGGAGAAAATATTACAAGCAGCCAGGAAGAAACAATTTGAGTATTGGGGAAACACAATCAGGATAACACAAGATCTAGCAGCTTCTACATTAAGGGATCACAGGGCTTGGAATATGATATTCCAGAGTTCAAAAGAGCTAGGATCAAAATCAAGAGTCACCTATCCAGCAAAACTGAATATAATGCTTCAGGGGGAAAATATGGTCATTCAATGAAATAGAGGACTTTCAAGTATTTTTATTTTTATTTTTATTTTTTTTGCATTTTGGAGGACAATTGGGGTTAAGTGACTTGTGCAAGGTCACATGGCTAGTTTTTGTGTTGAGTGTCTAAGGCTGGATTTGAACTCAGGTCCTCCTGGCTCCAGGGCCAGTACTCTATTCACTGTGCTACCTAGCTGTCCCCAAAACATCTTTTTTAGAGCTGAACAGAAAATTTGACTTTCAGATACAAGAAGCAAGAGAAGCATGAGAAGGTAAACAGGAAAAAAATCATAAGGAACTTATTAAAGTTGAACTATTTACATTCCTACATGGAAAAATGATCATTGTAACTCATGAGACTTTTCTCAGTATGAGGAATATTAAGGGAATATATATGTATGTGTATATATGTGTGTGTGTGTGTGTGTGTGTGTGTGTGTGTGTATAGGAGGGTGTATATATGTATAAATATATATTTGAGTGTGTGTACATGTATACATAGACAGAGGACACAGGATCAGTTGAATAGGAAGGGATGATATCTAAAAAATAAAATTTAGAGGTGAGAGAGGAATATATTGGGAGAAGGAGAAAGAGATAGAATAGGGTAAATTATCTCATATAAAAGAGGCAAGAGAACTTGTTACAATGGAGGGGAAGAGCAGGAAGGTGAAAGGGAATGGGTCAACCTTATTCTCATTGAATTTGGCGCAAGGAGGGAATAACATACACGCTCAATTGGGTATCTTACCCTAAAGGAAAAGTAGGGCGGAAGGGGATAAGAGGGGAGATGATAGAAGGGAGGGCAGATTGGGGGAGAAGTTAGTTAGAAACAAACACTTTTGAAAAGGGACAGGGTCAAAGTAGAAAACAGAGTAAGTGGGGGCAGGATAGGATGGAGGGAAATCTCTTTTACAATATAACTACTATGGAAATGTTTTGTGTAACTATACATGTATAACCTATATTGAATTTCTTGTCTTCTTAGTGGGGGTAGGTGAGGAGGGAAGAGGTGAAAGAATCTGGAAATCAGAGTTTTAAAAACAAATGTTAAAAAAATTGTTTTTTACATGCAACTGGGAAATAAGATATACAGACACTGGGGTATAGAAATCCATCTTGCCCTACTAGAAATTTAGATGGGGGGAATGGGGGAGGATATAAGGGAGAGCAGATTGGGGGAAGGGGTATTCCATAGGCTTGTTTTCTTCAGGTAGGGGGTAGGAGAAAGACAAGGAGAAAATTTGTAGCTCAAAATCTTGGGGAAATGAATGTTAAAAGCTAAAAATAAATAAAAGATTAAAAATAAATTATATAGGTAACTTCTCAATGTTTTATTTACTTGTAGACTTCCCTCTACCAGTACAAGTCCACATCTTTTCTACAATTCTACAAAGTCATAAAGTGTTCCCTGAAGCACTGAGAAGTCAAAGGCCTTGCCCACAGATGGTACAGCCAGAGGCAAGATGTGAAACTGAATCTTCCTAATATCAAGGCCAGCTTTCTCTACTATACCAGGCTGCTTGTCCAAGTAATAGGAAGTTAACACATGTTTGATGATTGATTGATAGGAGAAAGTTGGCGCTTGAGCTGAGCCTGGCAGCAGCTGAGGATTCTGAGATACAGAGGCAAGGAAGGAGCATATTCTAAGACTGAAGAAGAACCTATGGGAATCATTGATGCCTACGCTGTAATGCCAACTACTCAGAATTGTAATAAGCTAGCACTTAGATATTGCTTTAAGGTTTACAAAGTGCTTTTCATAAGTTATTTCAGTTCATCTTCATAACAACCCTGAGATAGGTTATACTATCTCACTCATTCTCACACATATGAGGAAACTAAGACAGGATTTGAACACAGGTTTTTATGATGCCAGGTCCACAGAGAATCATAGAATCTCATAGTTGAAATAGGTCACAGAAACCATCTAGTCCAACCCATCCATAACTTGTCCAGTAAGAATCCTCTTTACTTCATGTCCAGCAAGCAGTTAGTCCAGCCTTTGCTTAGAGACCCTTCAGTTTGGAGAACTAGTAGGAGACCACTTTCACTGGAATGACTCTTCATATAACTTCTCCATGAGATTTATTTAAAACAGCATTTCTGCTTTATCCCATGTCACTATCAATGTGAGCATCTTCCTAACTCTGTGCTAAATAAATGTATTCCAGTCTCCCAGAAAAGACCATAATTATAGAGGTTAATCATTAAACAATGAGGCAAAGGTTTTGTTTTCTTATGTTGTACTTGACTTTTAAATGCTTCTTTTCTGAAATAGGAAAATTTAAGAAATTATAATAAAAGTGAAATTCTATCTCTCCTTTGGCAAAGTATGATTTGAAATATATTTACTGCAATTTTGAAAATATTTATTTTTTTCTTGCTGAGAAACGAAACTGGTTGAAATTTTTTTCTTTATTCATAGTACAGCTTAGTACAAAGCTAAAGAAATTTAAGAACTTCCCTTTCTCGATTAAAGCTTGCCCAGTCCCCTTTGTTTTTCCTGTTGTTAGAGGAAATTCATATAGCCCATGGGAAAGAAAAAAAAAAGGTTTGTAATCTCCTTTAGTTCCTGTTGAGGTGAAGTGACTAAACTTGGCTGAGCCATATGTCCACGCCTCTTTCACTTTCTGATGTCATACTATTTTTTGTCTTTGAGTAGCTCATCAACACGATTGCCTCGGAGATCGGAGAACTGAAACAAGAGATGGTGCAGACAGATGTCAGCCTGGAAGATGGACTGGGACCCACTGAAATACCCAGGTGACCCCAAAATCTGTTCATTCATGAAGAAGGCTGGATGCACTGCTTTAGTTAGGAGAGTTGAGGTTTGGGTTCCATGGGAGCCATACAGCTCTAATTAGTCCTTGGAGGTAGGTGTGGCTTATGAATGGACTTTATGTCTTTGTTTTAATTACTTTGAATGCCCTACATGCACTTGAACTTTGCCCCCGTCAATGCTCTCTGGCACTGAGAAATCATGAGCTACTTCTAGACTATTCAGTTAATAAATTCCATTTGGGGGAAGAAATGCAGATAGATTCTTGCTGGCTAATTAGAGGTAAGTCTGGTTGTTGTTAATGCTGAGAGGATTTAAAGGAAAGTCCAGAGAGGAGTATTTTTGCATTTTCAGGTCAGAATCAATAAAACAGATTATTTGATGGTCCACCTGGAATAATCAGCCAAAGCCAAAATGTTTGCTTACCAGTAAAACAGGAGAGGGCTTGGGCTGGAGAGTTCCAAGTATGGCTAGGAATGACTTAGAAAGTAGCAGCACTCTATTAAATTTGAGGGATTGTTAGTGAGGGAAATATGTGAAGTGGAGGTCTTGTTTCTTTGGATTTCGGGAGTAAAATCTTTAGCAGGTAAAGAAGGAAACTGGATTATAATCATGACAAAGTAAGGGAAAACACTAGAATTAGAGACACTAGGAACCATGATTCCTTGGACAGTATCCTTATATCAGCAACTGAGTCTTCTGCCTGGGCTGGTATTGACACTTTATTTGGTCATCTCCTCTGGAGGTTCAGGTTTATATAGTGGATGTTCCTGACCAGTGGGGAAAAGTGGAATGCAGGAGCTACACTGTGAAGGAAACCCCAAGTGTTCTAGCAGGTTTTAAACTAGCCGGACTTGTTTGCCGAGGTAGAGTGAGGGGAAGATACCACAGCCCCAGGGATCAGTTCTGCAGTTAAAAGGTTGTTATAATTTCCTTAACAAATCTTATTTACCTCCCAGAATTATTTCTTCTTTACCTCTGGAAATTCTGTGTATCCCGATGGTTAGTTGGGCTATGGATATGAGAGTATTTAATCAATACAGATTATCGCATTGTCTCATCTCCTGAGTAATAGTTATGGCTCCCCTGGGGCCTCAGATAATACTTTGTGACCTTTTATGTCTTTATGAGTATTTTGTTTCCTTTAATGTCCTTATCATCATTGGAGATTGTATATTCTTGTTCTCTGTTATTGTCTTATCTCTCTGCTAGATTGTAAATTCAAGTGAGATAATGTAATGGAAAGCACTTTGCAAACTTTAAACCACTAAATAAAAGTCTGGTGTGACTTGCTACTCACTTCCCTGAGTCCAGTTTTGTTCAGTTCATCACACATTGGAGGTGGCAGTCAGTTGGCCTTTTCCATACTACCTACAACATGTTCTTGTCTCTCTCAATCTCAAAAAACCTTCAGTTTGTCAATCCATCCCCCTGTTGTCTTACATCATCCTGTATCTCCCTTCCCTTTTGTGGGTAGATTCCTTGAGAAGTCTGTCTACACTAGGTGCCACTACTTCCCTTTCCTCTCATCTCTTAAAGCTTTTGCAGTCTGGCTTCTGACCTCAGTATCCTTCAATCAAAGCTATGCTGTCCAAAGTCATTCATAAATCTCTTTATTGCCAAACCTAAGGGCCTTCTCTCAGGCTTCACCCTTCTTGAGTCCTCCAACAGCCTTTGACTTGATTCTCCCTTCTCTCTAGGTTTTCATGACACTGCTGTCCTGGTTCTCTTCCTAACTTCCGACCACTCCTCTTTCTCCTTTGCTGGATCCTCATCTATGTCATGTCCACTTAATGCGGGGTATATACCAAGGCCCTCTATACTACTTCACTTAGTGACTTCATCAGTTCCCATGGTTTCAACCATCATTTCTATGCATATGACTCAGTTCTACTTGTCCAGCACTTACCTCTCTCTTGATTTTCAGCTCCCTATTAGACATATGAAACTGGATGTCCCAGGGACATCTAAACTAAAATGTCCAAAATTGAATGAATATCCCCCCAAACTCTTTTACTGTCTAGGGTACCACCAATTTCCAATCACCCAGGGTTACAACCTAAGTGCCATCCTTGACTTCTTCACTCTTGTGTCACCCCCATGTCCAGTCAGTTGTCAAGTCCTGTCTACTGACTTCTGTCAGATATGTCCCCTTCTTTGCTGACACTTCAGCCAACCTAGTTCAAGTTTCTTGCCTCTCCAGTCCATTCTCAGCTATCAAAATGATCTTTCTAAAGCACAGAACTGACTGTATCACCCCACTCACTCCCCATTCAGTAAACTGCAATGACTACTTTCTGTCCTCAAGATCAAATATAAAATCCTGTTTGGCTATTTGAGACCTTTCATAACCTGACCCCTTTTTATCTTTCCAGTCTGATTACACCTTAGTGCCCTACAGCTATTATATGATCCAATGCTGGTATGAGACCCTCCTTCAACCAACTTGGTGCATTTTCCCTGGCTATCTCCCATGCTTGGAATTCTCTCTGTCCTCATCTCTACCCCCTGACTGTCCTGGGTTCCTTTAAGTCTCAGCTAAAACCCCACTTTCTTCAAGAAACCTTTCCCAACCATCCTTAATCTCAGTGACATCCCTCTGAGACTCCCCCAATTTATCCCATCTGTATATCTTGTTTGTACAAGGGAACAAAACTGTTTACATGTTATCTCTCTCATTAAACTGTGAGCTCCCTGAAAGCCTTTCTTTGTATCCTCAGTGTTTAGCAAAGTGCCTGGCACATAGTAGGCACTTAAAAAATACTACTGGACACACTGACTACTGGTGTAATAGATAAAACCATCAACTTGAAGTAAAGAAAACCTAGGTTCAGTTCCCACCTCAGACACTAGCTGGGATAGCCAGCTATAACATAGACCCTGCATTTTATTGGGGGAAAGACAAATACATAAATAATTCATTCAAGGGAGAGTAAGAGACAAAGCACTGTTGTGGGGTTCGAGCCAGAGAAGGCCTCACGTAGGAGGCAGCATCCAAACTGGGACTTGAAAGAAGGCAAGACATGGTATCCAGGTTGGGACTTGAAGGAAGGCAGAGACTTTAATAGTACATTTCCAATGTGAGTGACAGAACAAATATAGGAACAGAGATGGGAAAGGGCAGGATAAGAAGAGGAGATAAAAAGTACTCCAGTTTGGCTAAAATAAAGCTAGACAGCTAAGTTGGAGTCAGGTTGGAAAGGATTTTTTGTACCAGGACTGGGAATTGATCATTTATTCAGTAGGCAATGTAGAGCCACTGAAAGTTTTTGTTGTTTTTTTAGCCATTCTTCTGCTTATCCAGCCTTAGACAGTTGCTAGTTGTATGACCCCGGGCAAGTCACTTAAGCCTGTTTGCCTCAGTTTTCTCATCTGTAAAATGAACTGGACAAGGAAATGGCAAAGCACTATAGTATTTCTGCTAAGAAAAACCCCAAATGGTGTCATGAAGAATTGGATACAGCTGAAACAATTGAACAACAGTAAAAAGAGGAATGACATTGTCATAGTAACACGTTAGAAAGATTATTCAGGAGGTAATGTTGAGGATGATTAGAAAGAGAATGGACTAGAGCCAGGAAGACCCAAAGGATGATGTTATGCTAGTTTAGGTGAGAAGAGAATTTGAAGGAATATAGTTGTAGCAGCAGTAGACCAGAGTTAGATGGGAAAGATATTGTAGAAAGGACAGGATTTAACCATTGACTAGAGGTGAGAAGTAAAAGAGTGGAAGTAAATAATGATTCCAGAGTTATAAGCATGAAAGTTCTAGGCAAAGTTATAGGTGCCATTAACAAAACTGAAGACAGATCTGGAGAAAAAGATGTAGTGTTCCATTTTAACAATGTTAAATTTGATATGCCAGTGGGGTATCAAAGTGAAGAGGCTATTAGAAATAAAAGAGTTGAACAGTAGGGAGAATGAGTAAGGGGGGAGGGGAGCTAGAGATAGAACTAGAACTCATTTTCAAGAGGCAGCTAGGTAGTCAAGTGGATAGAGCAACCAGCATGGAGTCAGGAGGATCTGAGTTCAAATGTAGCCTCAGATACTTACTAGTTGTGTGACCCTGGGCAAGTCACTTAGCCCCAATTGCATCCCCCCCCCCCCAAAAAAAAGTACTCATTTGCATAGAGGTAATGATTGAAGTCATGGAATTAGGAAGTCTTTTTCAAGGTAAGAGTATAAAGAGGAAAGTGAAGAGGGTTTAGTTCAAAACATTGGAGAACAATTCATATTTCAGGGGCAAGAGGAAAAGGAGGAGCTAGTGAAAGAGAAGTCACAGAAATAAAAGAATCATGAGAAACCAAAGTCAGAGAAGGAGGAGGAGCCTCCTTCCAAGGGATGAGAGAGCCAGTGTCAAATACTCAAGGAGGTCAAGGAAGATGAGAGAGAGAAAATAGATTTGATACTAAAGAAATGATTAGTGACTTTGAAGACAGTTTTATTTAGGAGACTGTTAGAGATGGAAGCCAGATGACAAGGGGATGAAGAATAGATAGTGAAGTAGTGGAGGTAGATGCTGAATATAGCTTAAAGATATGAAAGTGTCAAAGGAATATTTTATTCAGAGGGGAAACAGTGTATTTGTCGGCTGAGGGGAAGAGGCAAATAGAGAGGGAGTGACTGAAGATGTATAAGCATGTTATAGCAGACAAATTCAAAACTTTGAATGAGGAAGATCTGAGTTCAGATTCCATCTCAGAAATTAGCTCCATGACTTCAGGGATGAATGAATGAAATTTTCAACAACTTTTTATTTAATTAGAATAAATGAGATTTCATAGCAAGATATAAGAGACACATAGAAAATCTCATTAATTAATTTAATTTAATTAATCTCATTAATATGGAAAATAGCCCCCAATAGCTAATGAAAGCTTTTATTCCATAAGAAATTGGCATGGCTAAAATTGATGCTAGTTAAATAAAATGCTTAAAATTTCATTCATTTCATTTCTTGAAAATATGCATATGTTAATGAGGTTTCCTATGTTGTCCAAACTTTAGGGACATCCTGTAGAATACCTACAGAATCATTTGCCAGATCACATCTCTACAAGGGTTTCTTCTCTGGATGAAGGCTTTGGGAGACTGGTTGAAAGCAAGATTAATGGTTGGGGTAGGAGAGAGGGGGTGCCCACAAACTATATCCTATTCATAGGGCTCTTAGGCTTAGGGTCCTAGGCTTTTTCCATCATTGTCTAAGGGGAAGTGATGATGAAGGCAGTGATAGTGGTTTGACTCGATTGACACATGCTTCTACTTATCTCTCCCTCAGGGTGCCAGTTGCTTCAGTTGGGCTGGCTTGCCTCCCCTACTTGTCAGTTGATGGGGATGCCTCACCTTTTTCCACAGGAATCATTCCTCTCAGTCTGGATGATAGCTATAGGGGCTGGTTTGGAAGCAGGACCAATGGTCTGCGGACACTGCTATTCCTGGGCGTCTTAGGGGCTTACCTTCCTGTTGGTGGCAGTTGACTGGCGTTTGGTGTTGGTGGATCTGTAAGGATGGCAGATCCTTTCTGCACAGTGATTGCTCCCCTCAATAACAGCTTCAGGGGAGGGCTTGGAAAGAGGCCTGGTGCAAGGAGAAGGGGAGGGAATGCCATTCCCAAAACTCTTAGGCTTAGGGTCTTGGACTCTCTCCAAAGGAGTCTTGGGGGAAGTGGTGGTTTGAATTATGTCACATGCCTTCTCCTGTTTTTCCATTATGAAAAGATGAACTTGATTTTTTTTCAGTGAAGTATACATATTGAGGTCCCTGATTGAAAAGGAATGATGTAGGTAGCATCGAATGAATGTGTTGTGATTTTTGCTGTTTGTGTTAATGTGAACATTTGAGTCTTTTGTGTCTTGAACATTTTCTGTGGTGGAGGAAATAAACCAGTTATAAAATAGCTATTCATATAATTATATAGTAAGTCCCTTTTCTAAAAGGGGACACCATTACCCATATTGAAAGTTTTTGTTGTTTTTTTAGCCATTCTTCTGCTAATCCAGAATGCCTTGGTTTAGAGAGATCCCTAGATTTAGAGAATCCAGGTTCACATAAATAGAGAGCAGAGCTGTTTGTGGGAGGTGTCTCTCTAAGCTTTAATAATAGGTCATAATCAGATTTGGTAATCACATCAACATTACCTTTGCCGCTGTGAAAGACATGACAGTCTACTGTCCATGGTTCTACTCAAAGCTCCAGAAATTACTTTGTATATGTTTTATATTTAATTTTCTTTGTACATATTATTTCCCCCAATACAATGTAAGGTTCTTGAGGGCAGAGAATGTTTCTTTTTTGTTGTTTTCATATCCCTAGCACCAAGCACAGTTTCTAGCATGTAGCAGATACACATTTGTTGTATTCAGTGCTAGAATTGTGATTATTCTGACCTCTTCCTTCTTATTGACTGGCACTGATTTTATTGGTGTGAAGAATCAAAGCAGAGGTAATGCTCTAGACTTTTCCAAGTAGAAGTCTCCTCTCTAGTTCTAGGCCTGTGGCCTGTGGCTAGTAACCAGTTTTGCCTCTGAGATTCTTAGTGCTGATTATTTTTTAAAGTGTTTGTTAATAATATGGAAACAATAATCCTTTGTCTCATTAGATTTCAACATGGAAGCTGGATCCTATTGTTGATGGGCCTTAAGATAAAAGGCCCACATGAAGTTGTGACACAAGACTTTCTTTAAGAAACTGATGAAATTTTTCTAATAATTGAGAAACCTAATTTCTCTGATTGTTATTGCAGGCCTTCCATTACACTCTAGTTAATTGAGGAAGAATAGTTCAGGCCGATTACAAGTCATTTTTTGTCCTTCTTAAGTCCCACTGGGTTGACTGGGAAACTTCAGGTGATACTTCACTTTAGCCTAACAGGGATTTGAAATCATAAACTATGGACATTTTCAGCACTTTGAAAGGAGTGAAGTAAACATAATAATAATAATTTCAGGGGGGGTCTAAGCTAACATTTCCCAAATCCCAGGCAAGAGAAATGAATTAATGAGACGGGTTTTAAATTTTTTTATAAGTTTTTATTGATATTTTCTGCTTCTTATATCACCATAGTTATCCCAAGTAGTTCTCCCTTTTTTCCCCCTTCCAGAGAGTCATCTCATATGACATTGTATTTTCTAGAGAGGAGGGAAAAAAACCCAGGGTCACTGACAGATACTTTTTTAAAAGTCCAAAAATATGTGCATTGGTAACACCTGTGGACCTCTAACAAAAGGGCAGGTTGGGAGTGTCTTCTTGTTTCTCTATAATTTTGTTATATTTACTTTTGATTTTTTTGGTGTCGTTGTTACTGTGTATATTGTTTTCTTGGCTCTGCTAACTTCACTCTGTATCAGTTCATGGAAATCTTTCCAGGCTTCTCTGCAGTCATCTCAAATCATATTTTTATAGCATAATAATATTCCATTATATGCACATACCAATATTTGTTTAGCCATTTCCCAATCAATGGGCACCTGTTTCCAATTCTTAGCTATCAGAAAGTGCTGCTATAAATATTTTGGGGTATATGGTGACTTTTCTTCTTATGGATAACTTCTTCTAAGCCCAGCAATGGAGTTTTTGGTTCAAAGGGTTTGGACATTTTAGTCACTATATTTGTATAATTCCAAATTACTTTCCAAAATGATTGTGCCATTTCACAACTCCACCAACAACATATGAGTGTACCTATTCCTCCACAACTCTTCCAACATTGTTGCCATTTTTTGTCATTTTTGCCAATTTGCAGAGTGTGAGGTAAAACCTTAGGTTTGCTTTGATTTGCATTTCTCCTATTATTGGTTGGTGGTTTGGAGCATTTTTTCAAGTAGTTGTGAATACTTTGCCATTCTTCTTTTGAGAACTGTTTGTTCATATCCTCATATCATATCATTTAACTATTAGGAAGTGGTTATTAGTCTTAAAGATTTCTTAATTGTTTGTATATCCTGGATACCAAGCCTTTCACAGAGAAATCTGATATAAAGATTTTTTTTTCCCATTTGACCATTTTCCTTTTTATCCTAGGTACACTGACATTGTCTGAACAGAAGCTTTTTGGTTTCAAGTAATTATAGTTACCACATACTATTTTTTTAAACTGTTTTTGTCTGTGCTTCTTTCAAAGCGTATGTTCTCTGTGCATTTCTTTTTTAATGTTCAATGATTTTTTTTTTTCTGGAATCACTATTGCTAAGTCATTCTTTTTGTCCCAGCCTCCCACACACACCCTCACTTCTCACCCCCCAATCCCCAATTAAAAATGGATGGGGGGAAAAGCCTTCTAACAAATAAGCATAGTCAAGCAAAAACAAATCAACATAATGGCCTTGTTTAAAAATGTTTGTTTCATCTACACTTTGAATCCATCTGTCATGAAACAGAGCATGAATAAGCATGGGTCACATGTTTCATCATAGGTTCTCTGAAAATATGGTTGGTCATTTCTTTAATCAGAGTTCTTCCAGAGTTGGTTTTCTTTACACTATTGTAATTATGTAAATTTTTCTCCTGGTTCTGGTCATTTCACTGTGTCAATTCATAAGTCTTAGGATTCTCTGAAATCATCTCTTTCCTTATTTCTTACTGTACAGTCATTCCATTACATTCATGTACCACAATTGCTTCATCTATTCCTTTATTGATGGATTACCACCCCTTAGATTCCTGTTCTTTTCTTTTAATTACCACCACACCCCCTTAGATTCCAGTTCTGTTAATATTTCCCCCTTCCCCACTCCTTTTTTTAGATCAAGAAATTTGTTTTGCTTTTAATTGATCCATTCTTGGCTCTATCCTCCCTCTTAACTAATCCCCTTTCTATCCCTACTTATTTTTATGTTGAGTTAGATGTATTTCTAAACAAAACTCTTGTATATTCACACATACTTAACCCTCTTTTGACCATTTCAAGTAAGAGTGAGGTTCATCTGATGCCTATTCCCTTGTTATGAGAAATATCAAGTTCTACCCCTTCATCCTCCTTTCCACACTGCTGCATTCCCTTTATCCTTCTTTAAATCTCAGAACAAAATCAATCTACTTCCAGGTCCTCTGGGTGTTTTGTTTTTAATTTCATTTCCACAATACCTTTGAAGATTTTATGGTTCTGTTTCTTCTTTCTCACTAGAATGTTAGCACTACATCATCATACATCCCCTTCAATTGTTCAAGTAAACTTACTTTTCTAGATTTCTCATGACTCTTACTTAAAAAGTTTGTTTTTCAAAGTTCCTACTCAGCTGTAGGTTTTTCATCAGAAATGTTTAACAGTCCTTTCTTCCATTACTGGTCTGTTTTCCCCCATTGGAAGATACTCAACTTTGCAGGGTGAGTTACAATTGATTGCAAGCTTATCTTTGGTCTTTTGGAATATCATATTCCAAGATCTTTTGTTTCTAATAGAAGCTACCGGGTCTTTGTGGTCCTCACTGTAGATCCTTGGTACTTGAATGACTTCTTGAATGCCTGCATTATTTTTCTTTGATGTGGAAACTCTGGATTTTGGCTATGATTTGTTGTTGTTGTTGGGAAGGTCCTTTCTTAATGTGAAAGGTTTTTCTGGTTCTCACAGATCTGGGCATTTTTCATTTATAATTTTTTGAAATATAGCATCCAAGCTTTTTAGAAAAAGCATGGTTTTCAGGGAGTTCAGTGATGCATAAATTATCTCTTCTTGACCTGTTTTTCAGGTTTTTTGATTTCTGGTAGTTTTGATATCAATTATGTTAAAGTTTTTATTTTTTAATCTTTTGTTTTTATTCTGGTATTTATGTTGCTTCATTTCTTCAAAATATTTACATAGTCTTGTAGAAAATTTTTTTCTGTTGCATATCTACTTTTAATTGGTATGGTGATAATCTATCCATCTAGTTTGTATTTGGGGGTATCTCTGGATCTACAGTAATTATAACATAGTGATTGATTTTTCTTCACATCTCTGTGGTGTCTCAGGACAGACTGAGAGTAATAATAATACTTTCTAACATTCATATAGCACTAACTCTGTTCCAGGCACTGTGTTAAGTATAAGGTTTGTGCTATTATTAACCCCATTTTATAGATGAAGAAACAGAAGCAAACAGAAGTTAAATGACTTGCACAGAGCCACACAGCTCATTAGTGTCTTTGAACTGCGTCTTCTTCATTCCAGGTGTAGTGCTTTCCACTGTACCACCTAGCTGCCCCAGGAAAACTAAGGATCCCCAAACTCAAGGGCCTGGGCTTGACCTACTAGTATGAGCACTGTCATTGCTCTAGGTCACTTCCAAGGTCCCCACCATAGTGGGTTTCCAACCATCCTGGTACTTTCTCAGGAAGCCCTCTACTCTGGTTGCCTCCCAGCCTTTCAGATTATGAATATTTCCGGTGTGTCTCTGGTTGCACTGGGAAGCTGCTGACTTATCTGTTTGTTTGGGCTCTGGCTTTGCTGGTGACACCCTTTCCCTTTGTCTGGGTACTTGTTGATTTGTCTTGTTGATTTCTTAGCAGCACTAGGGTGAAATAAGTCACTCACTGTATTCTTTCTCATTAGATTTCTTGATCATTGTTTGGCCTGCTGTGATTTTTAGGTTTTTGCTGCAGTTAAATGTTGGTGACCCAATCTTCCTTTCTTCATTCAGGCAGTCATCCTGGTCTAGAATTTGATAAAGATCTGATCTGAGTTGTATGATTCCTGGAGTTCTAGAACCATACTGTCTGAAATTCTGACAAAATCTATGATTCTTTAAATGGAGATGATAATAGCATCTACCTTGCAGAACTGTTGTAAGAATTAAATGAGATAATATTTATAAACTGCTTAGTATAGTGTCTGGCACTTAGTAGGCTCTGTATAAATGTTTTTTCTCCACTCCTACCTTCCCCTATTATATAAGCCATTGTAGTAAGGTGCTGTGCATTCAAAAACAAAAAACCGAAAGTCCTTGTCCTCAAGGACCTTCCATTCAGTTGGGAATCTATGCATCACATCTTAGCTATTTCCCTGTTTAAGAAAAAATAACCTCTTTGTTCAGCCTAACAAATGTGTATAGTTTAGGCTTGTATTCTATTGCTATTCTATGTAAGAAACTATGTATGACTGAACTCTGTATTATTCGTAGACCAATGAGTCTTCAGGGGCAACTTTCTGTAGGTTTAAGTTGAACAAATCATCCAGTCTGCACAGGAAAGCATTACTAGATATAGCGATTCTCCTGTACAGTTCCTATTGAATAGGTACCATGGGCTTATCTGCATGAATGAATAAATGGAAAAAATAATGACTAAGCACCAGTTGCCCTAAGTGCTAGGGATACCAATACAAAAGGGAAAATAGTTCTTGCCCCCAGAAGAAGTAAGAAGAGCTTACATTCTAACTGGAGGAGACAATACAAATAGGGGAATGATGACCAATGAGGATATTTTGATTTGAAGAGTTATGAAGGTAATTATAAGCTCCTTGTTAGCAGGGATTGTCTTTTGCCTCTTTTTGTATCTTCAGTCCTTGCACAGTACCTGGCACATAGTAGGCACTTAATAAATGTCATTTAGATCTGAAGGACTTATGATGAAAAATGCTATCCATCCCCAGAGAAAGAACTGATGTTGTCTGAATACAGATTGAAGCATACTTTCTTTAAACTTTTTTTTCTTGGTTTTTTTTTTTGTATTTGTTTTTTTTCACAACATGACTATTATGGATATGTTTTACATGACTACACCTGTATAACCTATATTGAATTGCTTGCCGCCTCCATAGGGGTAGGGGGAGGCAGGAAGGGAGAGAATTTGGAACTCAAAAGTTTTTTTTTAAATGTTTAAAATTGTTTTTTTCGTGTAACTGTGGAAAAAATAAAATACTAAATAAATAACAAAAAAAGATACAAAAAATAAATAAATGTTGTCTTTGAACATAGTAGGTTCATTAAGCATGGAGCATAAATTTCTTCTACAACTTTGCCTTTACTGTCTGGCATTGTGGAATTCCTTATATCGGTAAGAAGCCCTTTCCATTTCTAGATTGAATTCCTCTCTGGGCTCCACCTCTGACTTTCCATAGGATTTTGTCTACCATGTTTTAGAAACCACCCTGGAAGCTGACTCTATCCCTGGACTACCTCCACCAATACCAAGGTTTCCCCCCAGGATAAGCTCATCACCAGAAATGTCATGATAGAGATTGTTTTGGCTTTGGTAGTCACATCTCATTTGGAACCTCAGTTGCATCTGCCGCTCTGATGGGGGATTGGAGGGTAGAGTTAAAAAAACACTCCTCCCCCAAGTCTCCCTTATATAAAGGAAGGGCCAGGAATTTCCATCCAACTCTTCATTTTCCAAGAGCTTCTCCACTTGATTTTGACTTAACCTGTTATTCCCTACTTCGTGCTCTCCTTCCCCAGTGGCTTTCTTTCAGCTTGCATTTTTATTCCCAGCTTTTAGCATAGTACCTGGCACATGGTAAAAGTTTAATAGATGCTTATTGACTGGCTAGCTAAATTGCTATAATCAAAAAGGTTTTTCTCATATTGTGCTGAAGTTTTCTTTTCAGGAGCTTCCTACTTGTTGGTCTTAATTCTACCCTCTAAGTCTAAAGAAAACAAATCTTAGCCCTCTAACATGAGAACTCTTCAGAATACATGAAGATAGTGTTATATCCATCCTGAATCTTTTTTTTTAGGCAAAATACCCTCAGTTCCAGAATTTTGTCATGGTTTCACGTATCCTCACTCTGCTAGTAGCAACTCTAAAAGAAGTCCAGTTTATCCAGAATCCTTTTGTTGATGACAAACTGGTTTCAACCATAAACACAATTTCACAACAATGAAAATTTCAGAAATTGTAATATTTTTCTAAGATGGCCTCTGTCTTTTTATTTCAAATCTTATTATTAAGACCAAATTTTACATCCTATTTTTGTTATAGTTTCTGCCATAGAGACACAAGGATCATAAGTTATTTAAGCGTTCGCTTTATGGATGGCAGCCTTCATAATATAAGCTGGAATGTGTGTCCAAGTATATATTGTCAAGCACTTGCAATCAACCCCACTGTAAAAATTAAGTTGTTGGGGGTTTGGCGGAGGGGGGGGGGAGGCGGGAAGGGGGTTATACTTATTGGTTTGATGTGTAATGTGTAGAATTCTAGACCTGGAGTCAAGAAAACCTGTCAGGTATTCTAATCTTGCCTCAGGCACTTACTAGCCCTGTGACCCCAGATAAATTTCTTTGCCTCTCTTCCTCATCTGTAAAGTGGGCATAATAGTATCTACCTCCCAAAGTGATTATGAGAATAAAATTAGGTAATAATTTGCAAACCTTAAATTGCCATATAAATGCCAGGTATCATTATTATTGTTAGCTATGATTATTGTTGGGCATACTTCTAGATTACAGCAGTTCTCAGACTCTCTGAGTCCCACTGCAGCCAGTAAGGGGTAAATTCTACAGTGTGAGACTTTCTGTCTGGCTGTTGCAGTTTCTGATGGAAATCTGAAATTCAAGACTGGCTCAGAATTATTACATTTTCCACATCTCAGAGGGAAAAAAAGCAATCAACATGAGTCTGAAAATTGTCAAGAATTCTCATTCCTGCTGGCAGCCTGCCTCGGAAAAGCAGTAGTTCAGGCTCCAAGAACTGAATCTTCAAAGGAGGAGCTTTTGACTTGGGGCTTAGGATATACGGTGATTCTTTTCCAACTGCTGAAATTCACTATAAACGCAAATAACCAGATGAAGTTATCTTATACAACATATGAAAAACGCTCCTGAGGAAATGAGATATAAATTGAGAGTTGCAAGATCTGAGAAATGAAAGGGTGTGATATTTCTGAACACAACTCCACCCAAAAGGAGTGGGAGTGGAAGCAGAAGGAACTAACCCCAAATGCAACATTTGGCAGCTTATGAAAGAGCTATGCTCATTTTAACCCCTAGCCTCACTGCCTCACCTTTTTGGCGTTAAGATGATCACAATATCTCTTGTCTCTTTCCAATTTTTTTTTCCTTACTTTCCTCTTAAGTTGTAAAATATAATTTGTGTAATTAATGTGGATTTCTAGGTGTGAGACCCGTATCTAAGCATTAGTCTCGTTTATCCTTTATAAATAAATAGAAGTCTGGTCAAGAATCACACATCTAGAGCTGGAAGGGATTTCAGAGGTCATATATTCTAAACTTTCATTTTACAGATAAAAGAAAATGAGGTCCAGCAAAGTTAGATGACTTGTCCAAATTCATACCAGAAATAGGATTGAAACCCAAATTCTGTGACTCCAAAACACTGTACAATGTATTGTTAAAAGAATAAGTACACTGGAGGAAAGTCTAGTAAATTATGTCTTTAATTATTGAAGAAGACACTGAAGAAATTTTGGACAGAAGCCAATATTTTGTCCCTGCCACGTCTGGTACGTGAACCTAAAAGCTCTGAGGAATTCATTATAATTTACATTCTTGATTTTGACAGTCTTAACTGTGGTCAATATTGAAACTTATTGCCTATGATCCTACTTGTGCAGATTTCGTACTTTCAGACTAAAGTGGTGGTGGTGGTGTTTAATTATTTTCAGTCATGTCTGATTCTTCCTGACCCCTTTTGGGGGTTTTCTTGGCAAAGACACTGAATGGCTTGCCACTTTCTTTTCCAGTTCATTTACAGGTGAGGAAACTAAAGCAAATAGAGTTAAGTGACTTGCCCAGTGTCACACAGCTAATAAGTGTCTGAGGCCATATTTGAACTCAGGAAGATGAATCTTCCTGACTCCTGACCCTGCACTCTCTCCATTGTGCCACTTAGCTGCCCTTTCATACTAAGATACATCTTGTGATTTTTCAGTTTTCCAAAGAAGTAAATCCTTTTTTTTAATTTAACTAAATACAAATGACTTGAATAAAATCCAGGGTTGGGAAAAGAGACAGACAGCAAGTGAGGCCATATAAAGGAATAACCATAAAGGTCTTACCTTTGTAAATGACTGAGTGAACCCCTCAATTTAGACCAGTCATGTTGGCCTGTGGCATATAATTATAGGAGCAGCTTATTTAACTGATATAAGCCTAGAGTTCCATCTTTAAAATTGAAAGGCTAAGTTAAACATAGGAGCCAACAGAGCCTGACAGAAATTAATTGCTTCTAAGACAGACACATGTTCAAATTACCAAGTGCAAAATAATGTATGAGGACAAAAGTTAAAGATGCTGACATATTCTTCTTCTGGAGATGTTTCAGATTTGACATTTCCCCCAATAAGCTTCTACCTACTAAGGATAGAAGAGATATAAATGCGAACAAGGATGGAGGGTTTGACAAGATCTTCACTAGTCTCCCTTTTTTGTTTCATTAAGGCAGGTCCAGGATAGTATTCCTGCAACCACACATGGGGTGGCATAACAGCACAATTGTCCTTTCCCTCTAAAATATGCCAAAGACAGCATGGGATTGTACAAGTGATGCAAAGCCCTATAGAGTGTGGCCTTTGTTTAAAAAAAAACAAACAAACCAAAAAAAAACAAAAAAACCTAGGTTCCCTAAGATGAAGGTTTTACTAGTTTAAATGGAATAGAATTAAGTAACTCCCCCGTTCAACATTCTTCAGTAGCTCCATATGACGCTAAGATAATAATACTTCACATTTAAGTAAAGCTTTAAAGTTTGTGACTCGGTGGCACAGTGAATAGAGCATTGAACCTGGAGTCGGGAACATACAAGTTCAAATCTTCAGACACTAACTGTAAGACCCAGGGTAAGTCACTTAGCCACTGTTTGCCTTCGTTTCTTCACCTTAAAATGGGAATAATAATAGGACCTGCATCCCAGGGTTATTGAAAAGATAGAAGAGATAATATTTATAAAGTGCTTAGCACAGGGCCTGGCACATAGTAGGCCCTATATTTTGTTGTTCAGTTGTGTCCACCTCTTTGTGACCTCACTTTGGGGTTTTCTTGACAGGTACTGGAGTGGTTTGCCATTTTCTTGCTCAACTTGTTTTACATATGGGGAAACTGAGATGAACAGAGTTAAGTGACTTGTCCAGGGTCACACAGCTAATGTTCCATGTCTGAGACCGGATTTGAACTCAGATCTTTCTGACTCGAGACTGGAAGCAGATTGAACTTGTCTCTCCTCCAGGGTCTCTTCCTACTTTAAGATTATATTTTTCTCTGAGATTACAATGAAGAGTTTTGGTTTGAAGGAAAAAAAAATCATATCACAACCCTTTAAACCCCTGTTTTTCCTCTTCCCTCTAGTATAATGAAAGACATGGATGAGGTCTGCCCTGAGAAAAAGGATTTAAAAAGCTGCCCCCGGGATTCTGGCTACGACAGCCTTTCCAACAGACTCAGCATATTGGATCGCCTTCTGCATACTCATCCCATCTGGCTACAGCTGAGTTTAAGTGATGAAGAGGTAGCAGGAATACTTCAGTCCCAGCCTCCAGGGGTACGTGAGAAAATGTCATCAGAAGAATTTGTTACCATCTGGGTTATCATCTGGATTGCCGATCAAAAGGGGTTAATGCAATGCCTTTCACTTACGGGAAGGGCCTGTGACTTCACAAGGGGGCGGGAATGCCCAACACTGTCTTAGACAGCAACTTTAAGTAAGTAAGGTAAAGTCTGAGTTGCCCCAGGCTCATTGAGGGTGGGACTCACCTGTAATTATACTGCTAAGGAGTATTTGGAGTAGAATTTGGATCCAGGTCTTCCTGACTCCTGAGTCCAGCACTTTATTCATACATAGTTTCATGCTGCTTCAGGCCTTGCATATAGTAGTCACTTAATAAATGTTTGTCACCTTGGAAATTCTTTAATTTCTTTTTTTAACCATAGGGTCCAATGTCATGTTTATAAGTCTTGAGAGAACAATACTTGTTAACTGTGAATTTTGTCCCTGTAATGGAAGGTAATAGTAGCTCTCTGAGCAGACAGCTAGAGCTGTGTGAGTTGTCCCTAAAGAAGGTTCAGAATCCGGCAGTCTAATTAAGGTGTTATTCTGGACATGGCTTTGAAGGAGGATTCCAGCCCTGGGATGGGGGAGGGGAGCAGGGAAGGCTGAAGAACTAGTGCAGCTGGGTAGCCCCAGTGGATTGAGCACTGGGCCTGGAGTCAGGAAGACCTAAGTTCAAATTTAGCCTCAGATACTTACTGGCTGTGTGATCATGGGCAAATCACTTAACCTCTGTCAGCCTCTGTTTCCCAAAGATAATAATAGCACCTACTTCCTGGAATTATCACATGTATCAAATGAGATAAAATTTGTAAATTAACACAGTGCCTGGTACATAGTAGGCACTTAATAAATGCACGCGCCTCCCCACTCTCCTTAGCGCAGGGAGTGTCTCATGACTTGGAATTCAGAAGGAGCCTTCCTCTGAGGTTCCCAGTTGCTGCTCTGGCATGAGGCTGACATTGCATGTCAGGTCCCCAGTCTAGGGGTAGAGAGTTTTTGGAGATTCTAGACCTTTTTGGTTAGGCCCCTGCTAGAACTTTGTAACATCTCTCTTCTTCTCCAGCCTGAAAATGCCTTAGTGACTTGTGTTGCCGAGAATGACTTAGGGATCAAAGGCTGGATTTTACTATCCATAAAAGGATGCAGTGTCTGGTCCTACTTGAGTAATTTACCACAAATTGTGTTTGAAAATACAGTGAGTCATTATAGTTGATATACTCTTTGAAGGAAGTAATCCTGTGTAGCAGTGGTATTGTGGGCCTCCAATTTGGGTATTTTATTTCTTATCAAAAATGTTGTGGATGCCTACACTTGCCCATGAGGTTGATAGTTCTATGCTACATTCCTTCAAACAAGTGGGTTTTGCCTAGTTGCTAGGCAACGTTGCCCTTCCCTTTCCCTTACCTACAGCAGGTAAGGAAGGCTTAAGCACTCCTGCTGAGACTTGTGTGAGGAGTGTCCCTGGCAAACTGACTCTTCTGTCAGCCCTTAAGACAGATGTCTTTCTTCCCCCTTCAGTGTGGGTTGCGGTGAGGCCCCCACCATTGGCACACCATGAGCTGGAGTGAAGGCAGAGGAAATATATGTCAGAAATAGCCAGAGAATAAGAGGAAGGCCAAGGGATATATTTCTTCCTTCCTTCCTTCCTTCCTTCCTTTCTTTCTTTCTTTCTTTCTTTCTTTCTTTCTTTCTTTCTTTCTTTCTTTCTTTCTTTCTTTCTTTCTTTCTTTCTTTCTTCCTTTCTTCCTTTCTTCCTTTCTTCCTTTCTTCCTTTCTTCCTCTTTTTTTATTTTTAATTTTTGGAGGGCAATTGGGGTTAAGTGACTTGTCCAAGGTCACACGGCTGGTTTTTGTGTTAAGTGTCTGAGGCCAGGTTTGAACTCAGTTCCTCCTGACTCCAGGGCCAGTGCTCTATTCACTGTGCCATCTAGCTGCCCCAATGAATATATTTCTCAGCAAAAGTGAATTAGAGAGAGTGAAAAGATGTTTGAGAAAATAACTTAATTCAACATTTATCTGGTTTTTGTTTGTTTGTTTGTTTTTGGAGGGGAGAAGGCAAGGCAGTTGGGGTTAAGTGACTTGTCCAACATCATGCACCTAGTTAAGTGTCAAGTGTCTGAGGCTGAATTTGAACTCAGGTCCTCCTGACTCCAGGGGTGGTGCTCTATTCACTGTGCCACCTAGCTGCCCCCAATTCAATATTTGTTAAGCAATGCAAGGCATTCTGACAAGTGACAAAAATGAGTCAGTCCCTACCCTCAAGATCTTACGTTGTGATGGAGGGAATTTTACTCCTATGCCTGGAAGTCAATTTAGTGTAATAAAAAGTAATTTCAAGAGCCAGAGAAAATTAACAACTTGGGCAGTTGATCATGAAAGACTTTATGTAGGATGGAACGTACATATGGGGGGGGGGGGACACTTGTGCATAGCAGGAGATGGGAGCTATCTTGTTAAAGACTTCAAATTTCCAGGTTAAAGTTTTCATATTTATACTAGAGGTAGCCACTGAAACTTTTGGAATAGGAGAGTCCTGTGTGATCAGATCCTGTGTTTTAGGAATTTCAATCTGGAAGACATATAGAAAGAGGAGGAAAGTGATGAAAGGCAGACATTCTGTTCTAGTTTGTAGGAGGCTTGTCAGTATTGTTCATCTCCCGGCAGTAATATACTCCTTACCCAGAAGAATGTATAGAAAGCCTTTCCCTAACACACTTTGAGAAAACCAGTTCTCCTTCTACCTTCTGAAGTGCCCAGAATAGTGCAGGGCACAGAAAATGCTTGTGGAACTGAAGACTGAAAACTGCTTTCATTCCCCCACATAAAAAGAATAACTCACATTTCTATGGTCTTTTAAGGTTTACACTTTACACACTTTATCTCATTTGATCCTCATAACAACTGTATGAGGTAGGTTTTGTTACTACCCCTATTTTACAGATGAGAAAACAGAGGCTGAGAGAGGGTAGGACCAGGCTTATACTACAAGTAAGTTTTAGACAGGATTTTAACCAATCTTCCTGATTCCAAGTCCAGCACTCTACCTCCTGTACCACATAGCTGCCTACATAGTAGATAGCACTTTTATATAGATTTGTAAAGTACTTTCCATGTTATCTCATCATAACATGAGCCTAGCCTGCTTGCAATTCTGGCTGTTGGGGATGCGGGACATTTGGAGGGGAGGGCTCTTAGTGAACAAGTATGTCTATCCATAACTGATGGGGAGAAGGCTCAAGTGTGACTTGGCCTTAGAGACAAAAGCTGCCAGACCAGCTTGGCAGGGATGGGCTAGCAGATAGGTAAAATCTCTTGCAATTTCAGAATTGTGCCTTATTCTACAGGTGTGTAGGAGACATCAAAGTTAGGTGAAATTGAGTGGGGGTGGGGAAGTGAGGAGAAATGAGTGTGGTAGTCTGATATTCGAGTAAAGGAAAAAAGGAGGGGAAGTTATTCCTACTTTTTAAGGTATATGCCTTTTGACCAAGTCCAGTGCACAGCAGATGTGACCTAATCTGGTTTGCAATTTTCATAAGACAGTGTTAAGAGTAAACACCCTTAAACACCTGAGGGACAGTGCACTGATCCTTGGTAACAGGTGGAACTGCTTCTAGGGAGTTCAGTCAGCTTTTATGAAGTTCTGCTATTTAACCACCATCTAGTCATCTAACTACCATGTAGAGCAAGGTCCCCACCCTTGAATTCTAGAAACATCTCAGTGGCACAGCGGACACAGCTCTGGCACTGCAGTCATGAAGACCTGAATTCAGATGCTTACTAGCTGTGGAACTCTCGGCAAATCACCTTACCTCACTGCCTTTCCATATGGAAAATGGGTTAGTGCCTACCTCTCAGGGTTGTTGTGAGGATCAAATCTTAGAACATTTATAAAGGGCTTTGCAAACCCTAAAGAGAAATATAAATGCTAATTATAATCAATCCCTGAAAGTCATTCACTAAATGGTGCCCCATATGCTTTCTCTCCAGTGGCACAATGTCTTGAATGAGATATGTGCTTACTAATATTTATTGAATTGAAGTAAAATTAACTGAAAACTTCTGTCCAGTAGTAGATGCCTCTTTCCTGCCACATGTGAGGGAAGAGAGAATTAATTTCCTCTCTTACAGCCTCATAGCTGCCTTCCAGCAATTTTTTGAGTCTACTCTGCATCCCATCCATCCTTCCTAGATAGGCCTCACAGTGATCCTGGGAGATAGGTCCTTCACATATTATCCTCATTTTATCGATGGAAAAACTAAGGCTACTGGAGGTTAAGAGTATTTCATTTGTCCAAAGTCACATAGCTAATAGGTGGCAGAAATAGAGCAGAACTATGATCTGATGCCAGTGCAGGTGTTCTTCCCATTCCCATTTTTTAAGAGTAACAAAGGAGTTAGTAACTCAGATTAGGGAAAGTGAGGTGTTTGTATAAAATGAAAGTCTACAGGATGTTGGCTAAGTGGAGGATAAAGTAGCCTACACTAAGAGGAAATATGAGAGATAGCTAAAGGCTGAAAACATATTTAATATGGAGAAAAGACACCGGACAAAAGGAGTTTGGGATTGCGAAGTAATGATTGTCTAAGGATCAGAATTTAAAGTTGCATTTTTCAAAACACATGTACGTACTTAAAAAGAGGATTTAGACTTTGGATAGAATTTAGGTGTTTTTAAAGAGAGATGTCAATGCAACTTTATTTTATTTTGATTCATACCTGTGAATTCATCAGCATGGGGAACTCCTAGTTGGAAACTTCTGTAATTTATAACCTCAGGGAGGTTGCCTGAACCACTGAAATTACTTTTTCCTTGTCACAAAGCTTATATATCAGAAACCAGACATGAACCCCTCCCTCACCATTAAAAAATCATAGTGGGGTAAACAATAATAAGTGGAGTATATCTTTCTTTTCTCTGCCACTTACTTCCTGTTTGACCTTGGGTAAATCACTTAACCTCTGGTCCTGAGTCTACTCAGCTATAAAATAATGAGTTTGGAGTAGCTATCCTCAAAAGCTCATCTATGAGCTGTATACATTACTAAGGAGCATTTTAAGCCTCTCACACAAAAATTGCAGTGAAGCAAGTCATGTACAGAATGACCTTTGGAGTGTTTTTAAGTGACCTAACTTTTCTTTCCCCCTCACAACTAGATCTTCCTGGTTCGAAAATCTTCTAAAATGCAAAAGAAAGTCCTCTCGCTTCGTCTGCCCAGTGAATTTGGGTCATATCTCAAGGAATTTGCAATAAAGGAAAGCACATATAGTAAGTAGCTGGTGTATGTTTTAGTCATCAATTGTATAAGCTCTCTGTCACCATTTCGAGGGCTTCCCTAACATTTTTAGGAGAGGCTCTGAATTGTGGCTAGGGTATAGGACCCAAGGGTGGTTAAATATTCCCAGATATGACACTGGTTCACTGCATGACTATCTCAATATTTAACTTTTTTTTCACCTAAGGTGAAAGGGAGGTATACAGATGTTCTTGAACTGAAGTCTGCCTCCTAATAAGTCTCCACTCCTCTTTTAAATGATGCTCATCAAAAGTAGAATTCAATCTATGGAGGTCTGGGTGAGGAATTAACTTTTTTCCCCAATTTCTTTTCAAACTCTTTAAACCAGACAAAGCTGAGATTCTGTTTGGTTTGTACTTAGTAGTTATTAAGTATGTGAAGCCTCAGTTTAGATCACCTTCACAGAAGCCAAAAATTTAAATAAAGAGGGAACAAATAGTTCCGTTGATCTGCCAGACACCAGAAAGGGAAGGCAAGATAGATGAGAAGATTCTGGGTTGAAATCATGGTTAAGTTAGCAATCAGGTTCTACAGCCTTCCTTTTAGGGCAAAACTTATCCTATGCATGTAGTCTCATTTTTCCACTTGAGCTTTAGAAACTCAGATTCTAAAGTTTAATGCTATTCCATTGTCTGATCTTACTTCTGCCTTTTTAAAGAAAAAAGTTATTTTTTCTCTTTAAAACAGATTTTTGCTTTAATATCTTTTGTCTTTACATCACATTACCCCCCTGTACTGCTTCCACTCACCCTAGAGAACTATCCCTTTATACAAAGAATTTTTGAAAAAGAAGAAGAGGGGGAAAATTTTTCAACCAAACCAACCATCCTAAGAAGTTTGATGTTATATACAGTCTCCTACCTCAGCAAAGGCACAGGGAAAGGTGCCTTCTCATGTATCTTCTTTGGAACCAAGATTGGTCATTATAGTTTTTCTTTTTCTCATTGATCACTTTGGGGTGTTTCTCTAGCAGGGATGTCTCTGTGTAAAAGGTTGTTGGCATTTTTGTAACTTTATTTAATTCCAAATTGCTTTCCAGGACAGTTTAAATACCAATTTAGTATTCCACCAATTATTTTAGTGTATCTTTCTTTTCACAACATTCCAACATCTGTTTTTCCCATCTTTGTCAATTTTCTGGGTGGGGAATCAGGTTATTTTTATAAAGTTAATATAAAGATAAGAACACTCAACTTCTGTGTTTATAGTTTGTTGTTTTTTTGGACCAAATGACCTTCAATTTTGTTTTTTTTGTTTTTTTTTCTTTTTTTTTTGGAGGGCAGTTGGGGTTAAGTAAATTGCCCAAGGTCACACGGCTAGGTTTTTTTTGTTTGTGTGTGCATTAAGTGTCTGAGGCTGGATCCAAGTGACCTTCAACTTTGGTTGTGAAGCAGTGTGATTTATAAATGCCAAATACCTTATAAGACCATGTCTACATTAAATATTGACACGCAAGGATGCATGTATAGTATTAGAAGTGTAAACTTAAATGAAATAGCACTGATTCATTTATGTATAATGGAGACATTAGATGTATTAGTTGAACAAATGAGATATTAGGCCCAAGATAAGATGAAGGAAGATGTTTGAAGTTCACCAAATAAATAAATCAAGAAATGACAGTTCTTACCAGTTGTGATATCCTTTCCAACATCCAAAATAATTTAGCCAAAAAAATTCTTTTTTATTCCTACTGTAAATTAATTTAGAGTTGTGTAAGAGATGCCAAATTCTTGCTCTTTAAGATTCCATCTGTTGGCAAGAGGTCCCAGGATACCTCATATTTCCCAACTAGGTTTATATGGCACAAAATGGAATAGCAATGTATTCCATGACACTTCCCCAAGGGTTTGATCAGGTTCACTAGAGAATCATCCCTGGAAATAGCCAGCTCTCTTACTTCTATCCTATTCTAAAAGCAACATAGAACTAGAATAACCAGGGCCTCCTTTATGTGTTGTGATTTGAAAGGTCTCTACAAGACTTTCTTAACCTGGGGGCTGTGAACTTTTTTTTCTTTTAATATATTTTGGTAACTCAGTATAATTAGTTTCTTTCATAACCCTATTTTCTCTAATGCATTTAAAATATTATTATCAGAAGAGGGTCCATATGCTTGCATAGAGTGCAAAAGAGGTCTATGACACCAAAATAGGTTGATGGACCCTTATTTTAAAAGGTCTCATGCCACAAATCCTCCAATCCACATGGAAATCCTAAAGTGCCCCCAAACCCCATCATTGGAGATTCATCCTTTTGGCAAAAATGTGCTTTACCTTTTCTGTGTGATTCTCTTGAAATGTAAATATTCCTACAAGAATAACAAACATATTAAATCATTAATACCTTTATGGATCAGTTTATCAGAAGTCAGTCTTCTCTAGAGGGTGGCAGGTGAATAAATACTGAACACTTAAGTAGAAAGGAGAGCAAAAGATAAAATATAAAAACTTCTTCTTTATTTACTTCATCTTTTTTGTTTTTTTGCTTTTTGGAGGAGGGGAGACAGGGCAATTAGGGTTAAGTGACTTGCCCAAGGTCACATGGCTATTTTTTTGTGTTTGTGTATAATTAAGTGTTGGAGGCCGGATTTGAACTCAGGTCCTCCTGACTTCAGGGCCGGTGCTCTATTCACTTTGCCACCTAGCCACCCCTATTTACTTCATCTTTAGAGATGAAAACATTACTTAGATATAATAGTTCCTGGTCACTGGGGAACTGGTTGCAGTCTCAGTGACCATATGGCCACAACTGTGATAGTATTAAGATATGTCTCCTATAACAGGCTCTCCCAGACTCCCTATAGACAAATCCTCAAGAGTAAGCATTTTATTTGGCCATTCTGTTTGGGGAGAGACAAAAGGTACCTTTCTCAACTTTAGTCCTCCTAGACTGGCTTCTTTGAAATTCTGTCTCCCAGATGGCCCTTTGAGGAATGTTGGGTGTCATAAGAGTGAGAAAGATTTGAGCCAGCTCCCAAACACCATGACAACCAAAATATTTTCATAACAAAATATATTTCCAAGTCAAGTTGACAATCTACCTATTTTAAGCAATATTTGGTATTTCTAAACACTTAATGCAGCAAAAGAATTTGGAGAGGCTCTTATAATTCTTTATAAAGGCATATGATATAAATTGCTTTTGGTTATTTGGAATATTGTTTGGGGAGGGCAGTTTCCTAGTCACTAACTCCCAGTCTTCTCTACAAGAATCTAAGATAATTTTCAAAAGGATAAATAGATCTGCACAAGGAAAGCATTTGTCCCTATTAGTTATACTATTTCTACCTCCTTCCAACCCTATGCCCAAATAGTTTTACCTACCATGATTCAGTCTCCATATAGTTCTTTGCTGTTGCTTAAACAAAAGATGTTTTCTGTGAAAAGGAAATGTTGTCATAGAGAATTATTTTGCAATATATAATCTGGGTAATGTGATTTCCTAGGACTTAAACCCCCTCACCACTTTTCTCAACTCATCTGTAAAATGAAGGTGCTAAACTATTTCTGAGGTTGCTTCCAGCTCTAAGTAAATCTTTGATCAGACTGTATGATCCTATGATCCATCTTGGATTCAATTAAATTTCAAACTTTTTCCAGTAACTTGGAAGTTTCTTTGTTTCGAGGGCATATTAAATATGTGGGTGTCTGAGTCATTCTCACTGAGTTCATCAGATAACTGCTTCTTCAAAGCTTTTTTGATGTCCCAAGAGCTTTAAAATGGGCCTGTAACAAAACTTGGGGCATTTTTGGCCCTTTAGAAATGGGCTTGAGAAGCACTGCCAAGGAGCCACGGATCCCAGCTGGTTCAGAAAGAGTAGAGGGGCTTGCTATGTTCTCTGTCATGTCCTTCTGACCTTGGTCAGCTCCTCCCCCACCCCATCTTTCCATCTCTACCTAACCTTGTTTTTGTTAGTAAAAAGTTGTGCAATTGGATCTGTTTTGATCTGTTTACCAAGCTTTAGAACATGTGCTTGGAATGGAAGGCCGGAACTTCATGTGGCCAGATATTCTCTAATCTGTTTCTGGCTGACACACATAGTCTCCACAGTTGGTTTTAATTGAACTAAACAGTAGTTTGTTGAAGATGGCAAAAGCAGTCTTTCTTACAGGGTACAATGTTTAAAAGACTTTTGTACTTGAACATTTCCCATTTTCAGGGTGCACTTTGGGAGACTGACCTGGTTTCTTTCATCTCTCTTTTTAGCTTTTTCCTTGGAAGGCTCTGGGATCAGTTTTGCAGATTTATTCAGGCTCATTGCTTTCTACTGCATTAGCAGGTAAGATTCTCCTTATCCCTCATGGTCATGAGTAGCATCAGTCAGACCGCCATACATGTGAAATGCACTGCTTGAGCATTGCCTGGTTATTAAACAGGTTAGGGTAACAGCTGTTCAAACATGTTAAATGCCAGTAGAAGTCATTATAAATATGTCTGACTAATAAGAAAGTCTGACCAGTTCCAACTAGAAAATAAATTGTTCTCCCTTGGCTTCCTAAAATATAAATTCCTGATTTGGTACCTTCGTAAGGGACTTTCCATCACTCTGAGCTTCTATAATTTTACCCACAAGAACCAAAAGGCAGGAAAACCAAAGGAGATTGGAATGAATGCTATCAAGATATATGTTTAAAAGTCCCTGGGCCTTTTTTGAATACTGTTAAAAGATGGAAATAATCCTTCAAATGTGGCTGTCTTTTGGTGGGCATGTGGGGGGGGGGGGTTGATGCTCAGTTACTTCTTTTTTCTCCTACTTCTCTCTTAACCAGAAAGCTTTTAGAACTACTTACATCACCCATTAGCTAACTTGGAATACCAGCTGGTCAAGAGCTTGAGTTGATAGAGCAAGGTATTTAGATTTGGAAGGTATGCCTTAAAGACATCTGGCCCAACTACTTCATATTATAAGTGAGAAAAGTAAGGCCCAGAGTTTGGAAGCATTTTTTAGTAGCATGTTGGGGAGGGGTTCTCTTTTTTTAAACGTATCAGCATCCCCAGTTTCCAGTATCACTTTAGTAAGTGTAAAAATAAAATGTTTCCCAGCAAATTTATCCACAGTATTTTGTAGCATTCTGCTTCATGATGCAGAACTCATCTTGACTTTATTTTCTGTTGCTTGATAGACACTAAGGACCAGCGTGAAGAATGCATGCAGATGTTGAGAGTGAAGTTATGTGAGGGCTGCCATAGAATAGAATTTCAATTATGGGCAGGTTGCCTCATAGTACAATAGTGAATAATTGGGGGTCAAGGTAAAGAGAAGTTTATTTCTCAATAATAATAATTTCTCATAGTAGTAAATAGCAATGAGTCATATTTGTATAGTGCTTTTAAGGTTTACAAAATGTTTATATGTCATCCCATTTGGTCCTCACAAAACCCCTGTGAGATAGGTTCTGTTACTACTCTCTCCCCCACCCTGCACAGATAAGGAAATTGAAACAAGGAGAAAGAAGTTCATTGACTAGCTTAGGGTCATTCAGTGTCTAAGGGAAGAGTTGAGCTCAGATTTTCCTGACTGTCAAGCACTGTTGGACCAGATTATTCTGGAGAGAAGGAAATAAATTGCTCCTGTCTTAGAATTATATTAAGTTTTAGGCTGCTGAGCTACATAGTAAATTACATGATGACAAGTATTAAACAACTGGTAAACATTGATGTCCTCGTAAAAGATGAGCAGGATTTTTAAAAGCCTTGCCCTTAGAAAAAAAATAATTCATACCAGTTATGTTTAAGTGAGAATAAGGAGTGAGGGTGAGGACTGGTATGGACAGCCAGATTGTGTATTTTGATAGTTTCTTTAATGTGTGTGTGTGTGTGTGTGTGTGTGTGTGTGTATGTATACATATATCTACATATAGACACATATACATATGTATGTGTTGTATATGTAGGTCGTGCCTATTTCAAGCTTGTCTAGTGCTTCAGGTTTGGAAGTGAAATGAAATTTTGGCCGAGGAAAAGCAGGTATAGTTTCCTGTTAAGGAATTAGTTATTTAGAGACACTAGAACCATATCACATGATGTTTTAAGTAATGATAGTAAAGAATCTCACAGGGAACATTGTTGTGATTTTTTGAAATCCCAGATCCTCTACTAGTTAATAAAAAAATTTACTTGGCTATATTATGGAAAGGAGAGAAGAAGGAGACAGTATTAGCTTTCTCTGCTGCCCTTTGATTGGCCATGCAGGTTAAGACTGAGGGGGAGCAACAACTGCTTCCTCCCCACCATCTTTGTTCTTAGGCCACCAGCCTAAGCCTTAGCCTTTGAACCAATTAAGTTTAAGGAAAAATTATCCTAAACTACATGGAAGATATTGTTCCTACTACAAAAGGTTATTACATGCCCCAAGAACAACAAGATGGCTTTCATTTTATACTGAAACATTAAAGATATTATCTATTCCTTCAGGAATTTACACTTGGCAAATTTAGACAAGGAGATGATTTAGAGGGGCATTTTTTAACTTAGTATATTAGGTAGTATTACTGGACTTAGCATCAAAAAGATCCCTATTCACTATTGTGTTACAAGAAATGATGAGCAGGCAGATTTCAGAAAAACTTGGATTTTTATGAACTGATGCTTAGTGAAGTGAGCAGAACCAGGTGAACATTTTACACAGTAACAGCTATATTGTTCAATGACTGACTTTGATAGACTTCGCTCTTCTCAGCAGTGCAAGGACCTAAAACAATTCCAAGAGTCTCATGATGGAAAATGCCATTTACACCCAGAGAAAGAAATATGGAGTCTGAATGCAGACTTTCTTTTTGCTCTCTTTTTTGTTTCGTTTTGTTTATTTCTTTTTCATATTTCCTCCCATTCGTTCTAATTTCTCTATACAACGTGAATAATATGAAAACATGTTTAATAAGAATGCATATATAGAGCCTATATCAGATTGCACACCATCTTGGGGAGGGAGAAGAGGAGGGAAGTGGAGAAAATTTAAAATTTAT
Source organism: Gymnobelideus leadbeateri (assembly GCA_011680675.1). Classification (NCBI taxonomy): domain Eukaryota; kingdom Metazoa; phylum Chordata; class Mammalia; order Diprotodontia; family Petauridae; genus Gymnobelideus; species Gymnobelideus leadbeateri. The sequence goes on along the minus strand of WOXC01005511.1, from coordinate 1,555,499 downwards.
GGAATGGAATGTTGAAAACTAAAAATTAATTAATTTTTTAAAAAAGATCCCTGTTCAAATTCTTTCCCTAGCACTTGCTAGCTGACCATAGGCAAAATGCCTAATCTCTCTGAGCCTCAGATTCCTCATCTGTAAAATGGGGATGATCCTACTTGTAGGACTTACTTCACAAGGTTGTTGTGATGTTTAATTGAGATAATTAATGTAAATTAGCCCCTTACAAACTTTGAAATGTTCTATCAATGTAAGTTACTATTATACAGTAGAATGTAATCCCCTTGAGGCTAGGGATTGTTTCTCTTTCCAGCTTAGTATCTTGCTGGTAGTAGCTTTAAAAATGCTGGTGGGGTTGGTTTAGATTTCAAGCCTGTTAAAAACACATACTTGGGGTTTATGATTTCTTTCATACTACAAGCCTCTCACTTACTACTTGATTGCCTGGTAGTGTTTGATTTTCTAGTCTTGGCAAAAAAAAAAAAAACAGGTTGGGGAAGGGATGGGGAACAAATTTGGAAATATTTTAATTGGTTTGTATTCAATGAATTAATGAACAAACTTGTATTAAGCACTTTGTTCTGAGCAGGAGCCATACAAAGCCAAAAACTAAACAGTCCCTGCCCTCAGGGAGCTTACTATTAAAATAGATTCATTTGGAAAGAAAATATTTTGTATATAAGTGAATACAAGATAAATAATGGGGAAGGGTGTGTGTGTGTGTGTGTGTGTGTGTGTGTGTGTGTGTGTGTGTGTGTGTGTGTGTGTAGGAATAGACTAATAGATTGCAGGGAGATCAGGAAAGGGTTAGTGTAAGAGGTGACACTTAAAATTTATTCTTGAAGGAAATTAGGGAGGAGTAAATTAATTCCAGGCATTGGGAGCAGCCAGTGAAAAGGCATGGAAGCCTTAGCTTTCTTCAAAACTCAGCCCAGTGGCCACCTCCCAACTAGTGCCTTTTATCCTTCCATCCCACCTTGACATTGCCCCCTCCCACCTCAAAAAATTTAATTTTATCTCTTACTTGTAAGTAGAAGTTTTACCCTGATAAAATTTAATCTCCTTGAAGCTAGGGATTATTTAATTTTTGTTTTTATTCCTTGTGTCCGGCACATACTAGGTACTTAATAAAGGCTTATTGATCGAAGGTTGATTAATAAGTTTCAGCCTAAGAGAGACAGGTATAATTTCCAGTTAAAGCATAAGTTATTAAGAGAAACTAGAGCAATATCATGTAATATTCCAAGTACTTTATTGAAAGAGTTATAAACTTAAAATGAACATCATTATGATTTTTTTTAAAACCTAGGTTAAATAAATATGCATCTAAGCTGATATTTGAAGTTAAGATTTATGTAGGGATCATTAGAAATGATAGTTAACAACATCTAACTCAACCTTTTGTGTTCTAGACTTATCAGGAGGGCAAAAAAGTAGTGCTTATATAAAAGTTAAAAATTGGAGCCAGTCTTGGTTTAAAGCAGGGCCTCTTAACCAACCTTAACCTGGACCCTTTTTCAGAATAATGTTTTTGAGTGCATAAAAATAAGATATGTAGGATTACAAAGGAAATCAATTATTTCAAAATAAAATTATCAATTTTTTTTCAAACAAGTTCACAGATCCAAGGTCAAAAGCCCCTGCTTTAAAGGAAATAAAAGAGTAGAAAAGAGCTTAGAATAAGTACTGGATCATACTACAGAAATTTCCCCTTATAAGACTCTCACATTCATACAACAGCCTTGTGACGCTGGAAATGCACAATTATCCTGAAAGACCTTTGACCAAGATCACTCAGATACAGTTAGCAGCAGACCTAAGACTAGAACCCATTGGGGTTTTATGTTTTGTTTTGTTTTCTTTAGTTAGAGGCTCTGTAACTTATGACCTTTATGAGCTTGGGTGAGTCCTGTCCCTTCTGTGGGTGTCCACTAAATTAGAGGATCGGACGAGATAGTTGCTAAGGTCCTTTCTGGATGAGTCATATGATCCTTATATGGAAATATTAAATTTGATTATATTTATCCTTTTATTTGTCATTTGTTTTTCATTGTTAAAAGCGCCAAGGGCCAGAGTGCCAAATGCCCCAGGCTTTGTGATTGCCTAATCAGGCATTCCATGAAACTCTAGCTGCCTTGGTTATGAAAAAGAAGCAGTATGCTAGTATAACTAGGTGGTAACTTGGTGATGCAGTGAATAGAGCACTGGCCCTGGAGTCAGGGGGACCTGAGTTCAACACTAGCCATGTGACCTTGGACAAGTCATTTAACCCCAATTGCCCTGCCTTCCTCCTTCCAAAAAGCAAAAAGAAGCAGTATGCTTACAATATTTTTGTAAAGGGAAACTTATCCTACACCTTAAAGCCATGAAATGGATATACTGGGGAAGGTTCTGGTTTTGTGACCTTGTTTTAAGATAATGTCAGTGATTTCAGTAAGCCTTTGTCTGGACATGTTAGCACAGAGCATTGTGGGAATTCATCCCAACCTTCTTATCTAGCCTGTGCAATCTCACAGATAGGTATAGTTGGTGATGAGTGACCAGAACAAAGAGGGTGTTTTTATAAATAAGTAATAAAAACCAACATTTTTATTTACACTTATAACCTGAATTTTCAAAACTCTTTACATTGTTGTCTCATGTTATCCTTTTAACAACAAACAGGTAGCTGCTGTTATTAAGCATTATTTTTACAGATAAGGAAACTAAGGCATAGAGAGAGTAATTGAGTTGTCTGGGATGACATAACTAGGATTCAAACTCAGGCCCTCCTAACTCCCAAGCCCTGCGCACTATCTATTGCCCCACTTAGCTTCCCCAGTAGAAGAGTAACAGGACTACTTGAAAACGAACTTGAAAAATGGGGCGGCTAGGTGGCTCTATTGAGCACCGGCCCTGGAGTCAGGAGGACCTGAGTTCAAATCTAGCCTCGGACACTTACCACTTACTAGCCATGTGACCTTGGACAAGTCACTTAACCCCAATTGCCCTGCTCTCCCTCCTCCAAAAAGGAAAAAAAAAGAACTCCTGGTGATCCTAATCTATTTACATCTATCAGTCAGTCAGTCAACACTTTATCGAGCACCTGCTAGGTATAAAAAGACAAAAATGAAATGACTCCTAGCTCTTACATTCTGTCCTAAGAGACATATTCCTAAAGTACATACAAACCAAGCATTTACAAAAGAAATATGAGGTGGTGGTTGGTGGTGGTGGGTTGTGTGTGTGTGTGTGTGTGTGTGTGTCTGGGGGCAGTGGTAGGGAGGGGACTAGGAGGCCCTGGCATCTGGGGTGACCAGGAAAGACTCATCTTTGAAAATGCAAAAAAGTGTCTTTTATATAAGGGAACATTGACTTGTTTCTGATTTGACTTCAAGGCATCATCTCATAGGGATGGAAAGGGTGACTTATAAGCTACAAGTTCACTATTATGTCAGGACCATTTCTTCTTGCAAATTATTATGACTCTAAGGATATAATGCATATTGTAAACTAATACTAAAGACCAGTATTCTGCAATGATCATTGATTGGAGAGGCAATGTGATATAACAGCATGGAAAGAATAAGGCCTAAGAGTCAGAAGACCCAGCTGGGAGTTCTGCCTGTAATTAGCTGTGTGAGCCTGAACAAATCACTTAACCTCATGGGGCCCCAGTTTCCCCCTCTGTAAAATGAGGACGTTGGACTAGATGCTGCATGCTCTAAAGTGGTTCTGGTTCTGTGTTGAGGCATGTATGATCCTGTCTCCAGTACCATTTTGTTCTTCTGTGTTTTCCTATCATGTTAAATGTAACATGTTCTAGCAGGAAGTTACTGACATTTTTGTTGTCATTTTGCTTTGTTTCAGATCAATAAATACTTAACAACTAGCGAGGTTCAAGGCAGTGTCTGCTGTGCTAGACAGGGCAGGGTGGGGGGTGAAGGTCATTCTGCCCAAAGAGCTGGATGCCCTTGCCCAGTGCCAAAATTCTACCCAGTAAAAGAGCATGAAGTATTTCATGTACATAATTTATATATAAATGTTCTGGTCAGCTGACTTGCTTTCGAACTGTCAGAAAAGCCACTACTTTCCTCCAGAGCTTTTGGTAGTGGGAATAACCCCACAGAGTATAATGACACTACAGATGATTCTCCCACTCTGAATGTGGCAACAGAGAGAGTGAGTGACAGGAAGCGCTAAGACCCACTGCCATTAATAATTAGCTATAACGAGACTAGAAGAAAAAGGAAACTCCATAGAAGAAATTAAAGAGAAAAATGACAAATAGAATTACAACTTTTTTTTCCTTTTTTTAAAAAAGGGATGTCCTACCGTTTACCCTGAAGCTGCCTCTTGCCATTTCAACAGCAAAGACAGAGGCTGAGCTGGAAGACCTAGCCCAGTTAGGATTGAGTAAGTATACTTCATTCCTCAGATTTGGGGACATATTTGTTGTCAGCCTCTGTGGCCTGTTGTAGGTTGCACAGCTTATCAAGGTATTCTAGGCATTGTGGAGAAGAATACAATTAATAAAACAATCCCTACTCATAGTAGGAGAAACAATGACATATATGCACATGTATGTCTATATGTGTGTGAATAGATAGAAAAATTCATACACACACACACCTGAACCCCCTAGCTTCTCCTTTGTTCTTTCTCTTGCCACCCACCTTGTGGCTATTTTTACCTTCCATCTTAAAGGCAAGAAATGGAGATAAAGGGCCACATGTAGTTTGGCTTCTCATTAGCTACTCTGGTAAATCTTGGTAAGGAGAAGAAGACAAAAATGTGGAGATATGTGTAGGTGTAGGTTCCAATTCTCTAAGCTGACCATGGCCTCTCTGTAATGCAGTTTTCTCTATATTCCGTTTCCTTCCTTTTCAGTGGTACCTTCTAAGGAAAAGGGTAAGGTTTGACCCCAAAGGGAATGGCTCCATTTTTACTCAATCCATTAATCCAAGTTCTTCTATTTCTAGTGAAGGACAAAGCTTTGAAAGCATTTGTCTGCACTGTGACGAAAATGCCAATATGTGTTTACATCGTAACATCTGTCCTACTTCCTCTGCTGTGGTACAGCATGGTTCCATGGTCATCTAGTTCTTGCCCATTAGGCAGAAAAACCATCATGTTTTGCCAGCGTGTACCATTCATCCTTTCCCTTCCTCTTCCCTCTGCCTTGCCTTCCTCCTGCCCCCAACATTAACCCTCACTGCTTCATGCTACCTAGACCTACCTTGAGTGAGCTCTTTCAGAAATTTGCCTGGTTTATGGTTTCCAGCTAAGTCTCTGCTCCATTGCTTTGGGGAGTTACACAGCGGACAAAACTGTGCAATACACAGCTGCTGGGAATGAAGGAAAGGCTTTGGCCTTGTCAGCAATTTGCAAATCATCATGAATGAATCACGAACCAGCGTTTTCTAGGATGTAAAGAAGATTTAATACCTGACCTGGCAAATTAAACATGCATGCTTTCTCCCTGGACTCTTTCTTTTATTCTAAAGACCATATCTTGAAGTGAGTGCTCTTTGTGGTATATAGAATATAGCATGTATAGTATGCATAGTTCACAAAGAAGTCTGAAGGTAGCCACAGATATTTGTTGCCCTCCTTTAAACAAGTTACTGAATATTATGTAGAATTGGATAATGAGGTTGGAAAAGGAGATCCTGGCAGACATATCATTACCACCTTAAAGCAGTGTATTCCCATGTGTATTTTGTTTAGCCCATGTTAATTCCACCAGTTTTGGAATTGATCTATAAATTTTGCCAAATCTTTTACTTACATATTATTTTTTATTTCCTGATCCAAACTGAAAGCTCTTCCCGGAGGACAGTGACTAGTGACCTTTTCTTTATACCTGTCCTTCCCCATGGTGCCTGATACTGAGCTTATTATGAAGTAGACACTCAGTTATACTTGACACTGTCCAAAGAGACAGGTTTCTTTAGAAGTGTGGCTGGTAACCTGATAAGCAACATTAGTAAAGGCAGACATACCTATAACTCTTGATACATTATATACAACCCATTTTCAAAGATCATAGAATCTTATGAGTTAAGAGGACTGGAAATCATCTAGCCCAAACCTGTCAACTACAGAAGCTTTTCATCTTCTGGTCCTTTGCTGGCTTCTCTCCACCAGCCAACATAGAGCACCCACCTCCTACCACTAGCTAGCTTGTGCTCTGGATATACAAACCCATTTTCATGACAACCTGATAAAACAGGAAGATTGGGTATAGAGGTGGAAAAATAAAAATCTAAAAACCTCAAATTGAATGCTTATTATCTATGTCACTCCTTACCCTTAACACACATATTAAAGAACTAATTGTAAATGGCAATACGGACCGTATAAATTCTATAAATAGTCATACACTTGCCTCTTAGGCAACTAAAGAGTGTTGAATGCTTATAGCAATGGCAAGAAGGCTATAGAATTTGGAAAAGACATTTACCAGACCACAGAGATAGATGGTTAAATCTACATTTAATTTTTCCATTTTTTTCTCCATTGGTTAGAGTTTTTTTCCCCTGGTTAAGCTTATGAACTTATGAATACATATATGCATACGAACACATATACACATACACTTTTTTTTCCCCTCTTTGGAATTTTAGTGCTGAGCATGTCAAACCTCAAACTAATTGTGTAACAATCACTCATACGCAGCTGCCTGTCCTGTCTACTTAAAGGAGAACTGTGGGGACATGATCATTTGGCTTAGAGCTACATCTGCCCGGGGGTGCAGCAGAAAAAGCTATTTGGGAAGGCTGCTGTTTCTTTGCAAGTTATTCCATTTTATAGTCAAGCTGTGGGCTTAGTTTATGGTTCATTTCAAGCCTGAACTTGTAATAGCATCATTCTTCTATGTTTTTCAAGTTCACCTATCTCAGTAAAAGTCATGTTGATGATTTGTATTGGCCCAGGACATCTAAATCTTTATAGGTGCAGAGCTCTACCCTGCAGCCCCAGTGGAAGCTTGCAGCTGGGTTTGGCGTCCTTCTCTAAGTTCCAGTAAGAAATTTAGTTTAAAAAAAAAAAAAGCCAGTTCCTAAATGTGAAAGCCCCCTGCTTCAAAGATGCTTGCTATGCTGCACTGTGCCTTTTTTTTTTTTTTAATTTGTGAAAGAACCACCATATTTACGTTCTTGTGTTAACCAATAATGACTTTCAGATTTTTGGAACTCTCCGGCTGACAACAAAGCCCTAAATCCTCCACCTCCTCATAGGCCTCTCCCCTCAGACGGCGTTTGTCGAGCTTCGCGTCAGCTTTGCCTTATAAATGGAGTGCATTCTATACGAACCAGAAGGCCTTCAGAATTGGAGTGCAGCCAGACCAACGGGGCCCTGTGTTTTATTAATCCTCTTTTCTTAAAAGTGCACAGCCAGGACCTCAGTGGAAGCCTGAAAAGGCAGAGTACAAGAACTCCAGAAGTGAATGGCACTGAGAGTCCTCGCTCTCCCCCACCCAGACCCCCACCACCATCTATTAATAGTCTCCCCACAAGCCCTCAGCTGTCCAGGACTGAAACTCAGGCGAGTATGCCAGAAACAGTCAACCATAACAAACACGGGAACGTAGATTTGCTGGGAAAGAAACCGACCCCTATCCCTCCACCTCGTCTGAAGAAACAGGCTTCTTCTTTGGAAGGAGAAGGTAATAATGCAAAGACCTTGACAGTAATTCGACCTCATCTCAGCCAAGAGCCTACGTCGGGAACTACTGGCAGCCCAGGTGATGCCCCGCCTGAGCAGAATCTAGCAGGCTGCAAAAAGACTCTGCCTACAAGCTCTGACTCACAACTCCAGTGGAATGGAAGCAGGCAGAGACTAAGCGATATGAGCATATCTACTTCCTCATCCGATTCACTGGAGTTTGACCGGAGCATGCCACTGTTTGGCTACGAAGGGGATACCAACAGCAGCCTGGAAGACTATGAAGGAGAGAGTGACCAAGAGAGCATGGCACCCCCCATCAAATCCAAGAAGAAAAGGAGCAGTTCATTTGTCCTCCCCAAAATTGTCAAATCTCAGCTACGAAAAGTGAGTGGGGTTTTCAGCTCCTTCATGACCCCTGAAAAGCGGATGATCAAGAAAATTGCTGAACTGTCCCGGGACAAGCGTACTTATTTTGGATGCCTTGTACAGGACTATGTAAGCTTTCTGCAAGAAAACAAGGAATGCCATGTTTCCAGCACAGACATGCTACAAACCATCCGACAATTCATGACTCAAGTAAAGAACTATTTGTCTCAGAGCTCAGAACTGGATCCCCCAATTGAATCACTGATTCCAGAAGACCAAATAGGTAAGAATTTACTCTTTGGTTTGTTTTTTTTTTTAATTGTATTTTATGTACTATAATTTCTAGCTGGGCTCAACCCCTGTAGGACATTTTAGGTAGATTATCCTTTTCCCAAGGAAAATTAGAACAAAAAATGTTATAAATAAAAGTTGTCTAAATTTTCTGTCAGTAAATTGAAGGTTTGGAAAAAAGTTAAAAGTGTATGCTGCTTGCTGTTAAAGACTTCTGGTGCATTTGGTGAATATTGTCAAATAATTCTGTCTCCAGGAAGAACAAGATCTAGTTTGAGGTCTGAGTGATTACATTTGCCTTCCTTTTCTTGGAATGTCCCCTTCCTATTCAGGGATTTCTTGAATTACCTCTCTCTGGATTTTCTCCCTTTGGAGGGGGAAGAGATACCCCCTGCCTAAAAAAAATAGGGTTATAATTTAAGCACAAAAATCAGCAAGAAAACTTTGCAGCATGAACCTTTTCTTCTGCCTTTTTGTGCCTTGACTATTGTAAGTGACATGTTTTGTAAGTCTCATGTAAAGGGTAAACATCTCCGAAGGAGAAATTCTTTCCTTGTAAGCTCATTCCACCAAGGTTGAATTGCTGTTGGCAACTTTAGCCAAGATATTCAAAGGTGACTGAGAAATTGGCAGGCTGCCTTTATTTTGTCCACAGTGAAGCAGTGGCATTTAAATTTTTTATATAGAAAGCTACGCAAAAAGTGCTAATTTCATGGAATGCATTTATTGGACAGCAACAGAGAAAGGGACTCCCAAACACTATAAGACATTTCATAAAAGTAAAACTCTTCCTTTCCTTCAATAGGGTCTGCTTTTTTTTTTTTCAAGAAGTAGTAAACATTGTGTGGCATACAAGGGCTTTTCTGCAATTCTGTTTATTGAAACGAAAGTTTCTGCGCAAAGAAATTAAAGCATTGTTATTGTGAATTTTTTTTTCCCTGTTTGTGGTTTGGCCTAGTTGGGATCTTGATTTTGTTCTGTTCTTTGTTAGGGTGTGGTTAAAGCTGATGTGTTATAGTAAGTTGCTAAAAGGGAGGCTGCCCTATTACTGCCTTGACTCTTTAGAAAGAATTCAAGGAGAAGGCAGGGCAGTAGCATGCCTCCCAAGCTTCCCTCTCAAGGATAATTTATGTGGATGGGCAGTTTGAGGAAACATGAAGTGTGCATCGCAGCGGTGTGTTTCCTTCACCCTGCCTGCAGTCAGCAAGAGCTTGTGGCTGATCTAAGCAGAGAGTTATGTGACAGACTGATTTAGCCATCCTACACAGAAAAGCCTTACAAAGGAACTATGGCCCCAGACCGATCTTCTGGCTCATGTTTAATTTTCCTGCTCCTGTTAGGAATACCAACCAAAGCCGTTGCCTCAGGAAACATTTCTGTCTGTGTTCTAGAGAACAGAAACTCAGAGTGTTACCTGCTTACAGAGTTAGTATGTGCAGAAAATATGCCCTAGACCCTTATCTTAGAAGCAACCCTGTCTTTCATTTAAGACCTAGTATTATAGATTCCCCTCTGATACACAGAGAACTTACTTTGAATTTCCTGGGAAGCATCTTTAAAGTTCTATCTAATCTGACCAAATTAAAGCTGTCTAACTATAGAGCATGCAGCCAGCAGGAATCTATGTGATTCGGTGGGGGCGGTGGTTTTTGTTTGTTTCTTAATTAAAGCAGGCAGTTCACGTGCCTGCTGCTTGAAGAATTAAACTTGCCTGGCTTCCAAAACAGTGAAAATTCTGTACTCATTAATAAAGTGGAAGGTAAGAGTAAAGAAGACCCAGCCAAAATAAAACCTTCTGATGAGCACAACGGCAGAAGAAGTTTGTGACCCAGAACATTTAGATAATTAGTCACTCCCAAAACATACATGAGCTGTTAAGGTAGGACCTTCCTAACAACATCATCAAGTAGCCTGTTGATTGCTCTTCCCACCCACCCTCACTTCTCAGGTGGCATGGAGAATGTCCCAAGTGGAGCTTCAGATAGTTTCACCTTGCAAACTATCCCAAGAATTCCCGGCCTCAGAAATGTATTCAAAACAGGTGCTTGCCAATGTTAGCAAAGCTATTATTGTTTTGTTGTTGTTGTTTTGCTGTAATACCCAAATTAATATGAACAAGTTAATATCACACTTCCCTCCCCCGCCATCACATCTAATGGAATGGACTGAGAAAAGGAGGTTTCATTAGCTACAGCTACATGCCCTCCTTCTGTAAAATGGGGATACTGATAAGCAGTCCAACCGTTCTCAGAGAAGTGTTTATGAAGACTAAATGAGATAATATGAAAAATAGAAGGCATTACTTAAATATAAGGTTCATTATTATTATTATTATTGTTATAACATTGGGATTCCTGTAGCCAATATATTCATTACGGACAGCAAAGGCTCTACTATTTGACTGGACTGATCTATAAATCAGTCCCCAGTGAGTAGCACAACCATATTAAGAACCACAGCAAAGCAGGCCAACGAAATTTTGGTTTGGTCAGAATTGTCTAGACACAGCCTATGTTGCTCAACCCTAATTTAATGAAGTGAGGGAAAGAGAAGTAGAATTAGAATCAGAGATTCACAGAATATTTTTAGAGCTGGAAAGGACTTACGTAGCCATCTAATCCTCTCTCATAATTATAAAAATGAGGAAACCAAGATCCAGGGAGATTGTGAGTTGCAGTTCATTTGTGAAAGAGTCAGGACTAGAACACAAGTGTCCAATGGTTGCCAGTGCCCTTCTACTTAATAATATGATGAATATTTTTTTAAAAACCATTTGAGCCAAAATAAGTAAGTTGTGACCACCAAACCTATCCCACTTTAGTGAAATATCTACCTAGAAAAGACTCCATATTTGTCAGAGCTAGTAAGGTATGTCCTGGTCATATCTAGGAACACTCAAACATTTCTAATAAGGCCACAGTTTGTTTTTCCTTTCCTGGTATGAATGAATGAATGAATGCTTTTATTAATCACTAACGATATACAAAGCACTGTGCTAACCTCTGTGGATACAAATAGGAAAGAAAAAGGTCCCTGCTGTTAGGGAGCTCACATTCTAATGGGGAAGGGTTCAGCTCCAAGTCAGAGGGAAAGGTCCATTGGCCTTAGGAATCAGGAGCAAAGTACATATCAATGCCTGTTCTTTAAAGTTATTTCTATTGATAAAATGCCATCAGTTTGTGATAGAATCATTTGATAGTGCCAAGGACTTTGGCAATATGATAGAACATGGAGCCAAAAAAATAAAGCTGAACAAATATGATCTTGGAACAACTTTCTAGTGGGTTGAATTATTTATAGCTATAGAATGTATACTTGGTTCACAAAGATTTTATGTAAAAGAATCAAAAAATTAGGAGTATATAGCTCTTTTCTGATTTTATCTATGCTCAGCTAATGTGATAATTGATATTTTTAAAAATAAATTTTTATTGACATCTTTTGTTTTTACATCACTGTATCTACTTATTCCTCTTTGCATCATTTCATGTCAATCCTTCCATGCTTCTGTATCCTATCATATTATTCCTTGACCATAAATTTCACCTTAGGCCCAGCCAACTATTTCCAAATTGTATGCCAGTAATGAATGGCAGGGGAGACCAGGTAAGAAAGAGTGGACAAATGGAACAAAACTCACCAAACCCCTGGAAGAAAAAACCCATAAATAAGCAATACTCATACCCAAATGATAGTGGATTAATTGTATGATCAGTAGCATGGTCTGGTGGAAATTAAGCTGGATTTGGAGTACGAAGAATTTTAGTGCCTTAGTGACACTAAGTCATTTAATCTTAGTTCATCCATCTGTAAAATGGTAACCCTTATGCTACAATATCTTACATGGTGTTTGAGAGGGTGAAATGAAATGATATGTGAAATACTTACGAAGCAGTAAGCTGTTCTTATTAATGCTAATACTACTTTGAGTTTTACTGGTATGATTTCAAGTATATGCTACCATAAGGTTTAAAATATATTATTAAACTTGACAGCACTAACATTTGAGTTTAGGTGACTGTGGGTTTCTATACTGTTATGTTTTCAGTTTTATCAGTCTAACAGACAATAATAATCCAAAAGTTCCAATGGTAGAATCTCATGCTTAAAAAAAAAACTCATTTGCATATAGATGTTGTTATGATTACATGCAAATGAAATCCTACTTAGTTCATCACTCCACTCATTTTTCTGTCTTATTTCAAGAATAACAAAATTGTTCCAACTCAAAAATATTGGCATATTGATTTTCAATTTCATTCTATCCATCTCTCAAAAATTGTATTCTGCAAATTTTCAGTTCTTTGAAAGAGGTGGGCATGAAATATAAAACTAGCATTAGACAGATGATGAATTAGTGATATTATAAATGACCACATCTCATACCAGAAATACCATAGCTGTCTTCTTATCCTCCCCTAGCCCCCTCAGTGATATATCTTAGTTATCTAGATAAATGATGTTATTGCAGGTAATATAGTTGGTGCCAGAACAGGAAGATATTTTGGTTCAGTTTGACTTTTCAGATATTTTTTGAGGCCTTGTTTTTGCATTTGATGTCCAAGGTATTACAAATACATTTTCCTTGGTGTGTTGTAGACTAGAGAGAACAAATCTCTGGGCACTCATGGTCCCTCTGTCCAGTTTTCATATACACATGCAATTCTAGGTAGGCTCCACTTATCACTGTCTACTTTAAATCACTATTGATAGTTTTGTTATAGTTATGCTTTGAACTGAGAGACAGTGTAGTTTTAAGAAAGAGTCTGGCATCAAGTGCTGCCTACAGTACCTACTAGCTGTGTGTGACCATGGGCAGGTCACTTAACAGCCGGCACTTCTTTAAGAATTTAATTAAATTAATTAACTTCTCAATTTAATTAATTAAGAATAGGTAACATTGCTGCCTGTTTATCCAGGTAATGAGATAAATTACTTCACCTGTCTGTGACAAAGATTCCTCATCTATAAAATAAAGTTAGATTAGATAACCATTGAGATATCTTAGTGGTCTAAGCCTATGATCTATGAACCTATATTGGAGACAAATTGCCAAAGTATCTATGATATGCCTGGCAATGTGCTAAACATTTTAAAATATTATATTATTTGATGCAACCTTGGGAGATAGGTATTATTATCCGAGTCTTACAGTTGAGGAAATAAAGGCAAATTGTTTAAATTAGTTATCCAGGGTCACATACCTAGTAAGTGTCTGAGATCAGATTCGAACTTGGGTCTTCCTGACACCAGGCCTGGTGCTCTATCCATTGTGCCACCTTACTGCCTTGCCTCTAAGAGAAGAAAACTTTGTGTTAGAGAGACAGATATATCTCTCTGTATACACATACACCTGAAAGACAAAGTGTGCCTAACAATGTAACTGACCCTACATCCACTTTCTAAGATTTCTGTTGTGAGGCAATTTGACCACATTGCTTAAATAACAAGTCTTTCTGCTTAGCAGAAAAGGGTACTTCGAGAGCTTGTAGCTATTAGCCAAATGAGAAACTCCATGCTGCCTAGATTGTACTAATAATGAATAATTATTTTCATTCATCTTTAGGGGATACTGCTCACCCACTATTACAGGGCACGTGTTTATTATCTTGTTTTTATGTCCCTGGTATTTCCCAGTATATTCTCTCCTGTTCCCATCCCTTACAATAAATAATAAAAGAAAAAAGAAAAAGGTCAATTCAGCAAAACTAGCCAACACAGCATTGAAGTAAGACAGGATGTACCGTGCTCCACACCCAGAATACCCTAATTCCCCTTCTTCCCTCAAGATCAGAGAGGGGTGCATTACTTTGAAAGTTTGTTGTTGTTTTTTCAAGGAGTATTTCTAGATTTGCTCTCACCTTTTCCACTGTTATTCCTCAGACTGTTTTGTGGTCATTCATTCTTGACACCATCACCTGCCATCCCCAACCACCTCCCAAACTTCCTTGTATTTAACTCGTTTGCATTTATTTATTCACATTATATTTAGTGTGCATGTGTGATTATATTTGCACTTGTTGTAAGTACATGTCAGTCTTTGTGACTAGGGTTATTTTTATTCTTTGCTTTTGTATTCCCACAGCCTAGGACATCGTCCTTAAATAATCCTTGTTTATTTATTTGGTGAATTATTAAGTATTATTAAGTTGGGTGGCAGAGCTTAGAAGTGTATGAGCCTAGAAACGACTAGAAAAGAACAAAGATAGCTAGGTAGGGCAGTAAAGTGCTGGACCTGGAATCTGTAAGACCAGAGTTCAGATTCAGCCCCAGATACTTAAATGCTGTGTGACCTTAGGCAAGTCATTTAACCTCTGTTTCCATTTTTTAATCTGTGAAATAGGGATAATAATAGCAGCTGCCTCCTAGAGTTGTGAGGGATAAAATGAGATAATATTTGAAGAGTACCTTGTAAACTTTCAAATGGTATATGAATGCTGTTATTTTTATTAGCAAAGCAAAATGGCTTATCCACAGAGCTAGTTAATCTACACATAAACAGAGTGAACTATGAGACACAGCCGGGACTATTTTAGTCTTCAGATAAAATAGTAGCACTTCTTCACCAAGAAGGTGAGCTGCTTTTGCATTAGCTAATTCTTGGATTGTTTTAACTCCTTGGAATGTTTTCTAAATGGCAGGGGGTGGGGAGACTGGGGGAGATCATGGAAACTGTGCATACTTATTAGATCAGAGTGAGGAGTAACTGGATCCTTTTGTTTGTCCCTACCTGCCTTTCACCAGCTTTTGCAAAATCAGCCTAGGTCAAATCAGAATCAGTCCATTTGTCCACACAAAGAAATTAGGAGACTCTATTAACATTGAACAATGAGATTGAACAACAACTTAAAAAAAAACATGTGGAAGATAAAAAAACCCAGCAAGACAAACCAATATAATGTTTTAGACTTTCAGACTCCCACTTCTTCAAAGAAGAATTTTTCTTCATGGGGGGAGTTCAGTCTCAAATCACGACCATTGGTCTCAATCTGAAGAGAAAGACAAAATCTTTAGTTGGCCATCAGGCCCTTTGGTAAGCTGATGAAGGCCTGCAAATGGAACGTGTTTAATAAGACGTGTATCCTTCCTTACTGGATGCTTATTGTGTACTGACTCTGTGATATATAGAAAGTACAGGAGGAATCCTCATGTTCTGGAACTTCTAGGGTGACTAATGTAATGAGACTGATCCCTTGAGGCAATAAGACCTATGACTGTCAGTCTTGTTACTTATAGTTATACCTCATGCACAGAAAGGAGATAAGAAGGTAAATTATATGTTTTCCGCACAGGCACACACCTACCTTGTCTAGGAAGTTGGAGGAGAGTATGATTAAAGGAGCCTGGATAACTACAGGAGTTTCCACAATGGTTATTTGAGGAAAGATGTACTTCATCTTAGTGTATAGCAGGCAGGAATCAGCTTAGTATAGCAGATCAAGTGTGGGACTTGAGAGCTAAGATGTTCAAATCCCACCTCAGAAAACTTATGAGCTTTGTGACCCTAAACAGGTAACTTAACCTCTCAGACTTAGGAGTTTCTTTATCTTTAAAATGGGGATAATAATCCCCAACACTTATTTTAAGGATTGTTTTGAGGATCAAATAAGGTTATGTCTACAAATTAGTATGGGTATGGGTGTGTGTGTGGGTGTGGGTGTGGGTGGATACACACATGTGTGTGCACACACACACAAACACATAGGAACGTGGTGGGTATATGTCTTTCCCTTTGTTTGGAGATAGATCTTAAAGGGCAGGTCAGCATCTTTCAAGAAACAACCAATTTTGGTAGATTAGAGTGGGGAGCAAGACAAGTCCCCCCTCCAAAAAAAAAAAAGAAAAGCAGAAAAGGGATTTCTGGAAAAGAAAGAACTAGAAGGATGCTCAATGAGAGCGGGTCTTTTGGGTCTTCTGCATTAGCAACTATAATTGGGAAGATTCTGAAGAATCATGGGTTGTTTCATTGCAGGTTATAGCAGTAGGTGAGAGGTTTTGAAGAATCAGGGAGGAGTGTTTCATTATTATAGCAGTAGATGGACAGAGCAGTTCACTTGGAATCAGGAAGACTTGATTTCAAACCCAGCCTTAGAGATTTACTAGCTCTGTGACCTTGGGCAAGTCACCTAACACTGATTGCCTTAGTTTCCTCATCTGTAAAATGAGCTAGAGAAGGAAATGCAAACCACTTCAACGTCTTTGCCAGAAAAACCCCAAAATGGGTTTACAAAGAGTTAAACATGACTGAAAAATAACTAAACAATGTAGCAGCAGTATGAACAAGAAACTAGACTGCCTTTCAACCATTTAAATATTTTCAATTCCCTTTTGAAGGTAAACAAGACCATAATTAATATAGAAGGGGTGTAGTCAGACTGAAACCCAAGCAAATTATTTTTGCTTCATTTTTTATAGACTTAATCTATATTCATACTATTGGCTTATATACTGTGGCCGGAGGCACAAATTTTTTCTTGGGGAATCAAGTTGAAAATATAATGTTATAACTTAAACTGCTGAAATGATGTAAATTAGACTTTAAGGAGGCCACAAGAGGGCTAGATTTGAAGTTCAGGGACTTGGGGTGGGGTGAGGTAGGGGAAGGGAATAAGCATTATACATAACATCTGCTCTGTTTTTAGTGCTATCATTCTGCTGCCTAAGTGAGAGACCTGTTATGGTCATATTCTGCTGTTGTTAAATGGTTTCATGGAAACAGCATTAGGTAAAAATAGGGAACAGTTATTTCCAAAGGATCAATGTTATAAATGGATGATTGTCCAAACGGTACCATATGGTTTTTATAGTCTTAATTTTAAGTATGGTTATTCTGCATTAATGAGATGGTGAAAAGGTCTTGTGTGACGTTATGTGGGGTATGCATGAACTCTAAAATGATACAAGAACAAAAAACATATCTCTTTTGCTTTCAGGGACTTCTTGACTAAATAGAATAGTACCTAGCATAATCCAAGTTCCAAATGCATTTATTTTCATCTTTAATTTCACTCTGAAAATACATTGAGAGGTGGCACAATGGATAGAGTACTGGCATCAGAGTCATGAGGACCTGAGTTCAAATCTGGCCTCAGACACTTAGCAGCTGTGTGACCCTGTAACCCTCTGTGTAATTCTGATTGCCTCTCCCCTTTACAAAAAAGAATACATTTAGAATGTATTTACTAAATACATTTAGTCTATTAAAAAATACTGTGTGAGAATGTTTAGTTCTTACCTGTTAATGGAAAAAGTTTGAGCTTTCCCTGCTAGAGTCCTATGGTGTGGCATCTCTTCCTTTTTGAGACTGTGAGACTGATCTTCTCTGCATTTTCTTCCGCAGATGTCGTGCTGGAGAAGGCCATGCATAAGTGTATTCTGAAACCTTTGAAGAGCCATGTTGAAGCCGTGCTAAAGGATTTCCATACTGCTGATGGTTCATGGAGGCAGTTGAAAGAGAACCTGCAACTGGTCCGACAGAGGAGCCCTCAGGACCTGG
Organism: Gymnobelideus leadbeateri; assembly: GCA_011680675.1. Lineage (NCBI taxonomy): Eukaryota > Metazoa > Chordata > Mammalia > Diprotodontia > Petauridae > Gymnobelideus > Gymnobelideus leadbeateri. The sequence goes on along the minus strand of WOXC01005511.1, from coordinate 1,537,702 downwards.
GTGTGTTTGCCCCAACTCCAGATTTTGTGGATGTTGAAAAGATCAAGGTCAAATTCATGACCATGCAGAAGATGTATTCACCTGAAAAGAAAGTCATGCTGCTGCTGAGAGTCTGTAAACTAATTTACACAGTCATGGAGAATAACTCAGGTGAGGGCTATACATAGATCAAAGCTATAACACTTCCAGAACATGCCTTTGCAAAATGTTATGTCCAATGCTCATTTGTTTCAATTATTCTAACACTGCTTACATTGGGCCTAGAAATAGATACACTTCATTTTACTTATTAGTAAAGATGAACAAAGCCATGGATCCATGATTTACAGACATAATATCATTCTAAATATCATTACAAACTTCTGTATAGTGAAGTTGCTTTAAGGAAAAGGAATAGGGGACATACATGGGCTATATTCATGGGTGCTATAACAATTAAGAAGTATATTACACGGTAACTTGAGGAAGGAGAAAAAACTAAAATTCAACTGTATCAGGGATAGCTTCATGGAAAAGCTGGCCCTTGAGCTAAGCCTTAGAGGAAGAAGTTTCTTACTTGTGGAGATTCAACAGCTCAATTTGACAAAGAAATAGCGTATTTTAGGCATGGAAAATAGCTTGTGTGAATTCATGGAGGTAGGAAATAGGATGGTAAGTTTGTGCTAATAATCCAGTTTGGTTGGTAGAAAGAAATAATAAAGCAGGAAAAGGTGGGTTCTACTCAGACTATAGAGAACCTAAAATACCAATCTGAGGAATCTGCATTTTATACTCTAGGCAATGCAGAAGCATTTAAGGGTTTGGTTTGGTGTGGTTTTAGCAGAGGAATAATACAGTCAGACCCATGACTTAAGAAGACTTGACAACTTTATGGAAGGTATAATGGAAAAAAGAATGAATGGAATTAGGGGATGGGACAAGGAGTGACATGGACCTAAACTAAGGTGGAAGTGAGTAAGGAAGAAGAATTGAATAGGAGAGATGTTTTCAAGGCAGAATGGGAGAGACTTGGCAAAGGATTGGATATGAAGAATAAGAGCCTATGTCACTGGAATGGTAGTGGTTTGAAAGGAGATGAAGTTAGGGGAGGAAAATAGTCTGTTTTAAGATATGTTTAGTGTAGAACTGGAGTTCAGAAGACATATTAGGGATAGATATGTACCTTTGGGATGCACAGAGATAAAAATTTAATCCATCAGAGCAGATGTCATCATCAAGAGAGATAAGAGATTGAGACAGAGTAGTCAGGGATGAAGAAATCTAGAAGAAGAAAAAAGGCCGTATCATGAAGGTCAAGGAAAGAGTATACAGGAAGAAAAGGAAGATCAGCACTATCACAAAGCCACAGAAATGATGAGGATTAAGAAAAGGGCCATAAAGTTTAGCACTTAAAACATGGATAACTGCAAAAGCCAATTTCAGTCATTTTAGTAGGGTCAGAAGCCTGGTTGCAAAGTATGAGAAGTAAGTTAGTTATAAGGAAACAGAAGTAATGAGTATAGACTACTCTAAATATTTGTCAGGATTGTGTTTTGAGGGAATAGTGAAGGCAGGTGAAAGTTTATGTTTTTTTGTCTTTTTTTCTTTTTAAGGAAAAGAACTGGGCATGTATTTATTTAGGCAATGGGGAAGGAACTGGTATAAAGGGAGAAAATGAAGATATATAAATGTACATCTTTTGGAGGTTAATAGGATGCAGGTAGAGAGGACTTACCCTTGGATAGGAGAAGAACTGACTTGCCCAGAACCACAGTTAGTAAATGTATGAGGCTGGATTTGAACTCAGTTCTTCCTGACTCCAGACCCAGTGCTCTATCCACTGCTCCAACCACATCCTCAGGACTTGTAAGGAGGCATTTTAGGCCCAGAGAGTTAAAGTGACTTTCAGATAGTCACACAACCAGTAAGAGCCCTATGTGTAATTGAAGCCAAGTCTTTCTGACTCCTAGACTAACCGCTCTATCTGCTACAACAAATTGTGTCCCTAGTATTAGTTATTATTGATAATATTTTGTGATAATATGAGATCTTCTAAAGAAAAAGCTATGTAGAGATTACATAGATATCTATATCTACTATCCAAATCAAGTATATAAATAAAGTTATCTTGGTGCAGTGGAAGGAACACTGTATTTGGAATCAGAATGGGTTCAAATCCATACTTATAGCTTTGTAACACTGGGCTTTGGTTTCCTCATCTTTAAAATACAGGAGTTGATCTGCATGATTCTGCAGCTCTAAATGTTGGCCTTCTCCAGCTTAACACACATTTACCTAACATTATCTACTACATCCAAGACACTGTGACAGACATCAGAGTTCACAGAAATAGGGCCCTATCTGTTTTATATACAGAAGGAGCCTGCAGCTATACTTTCTATCATACAGATGCTCTCTTTAATAGAATAAGTTAGTAGCTGACAGGAATCTAGACTGTGTGTGTGTGTGTGTGTGTGTGTGTGTGTGTGTGTGTGTGTGTGTGTGTGTCTATAAATGGCATATTTCCACAAAATGACATTAGTCTATTAAAAGTGATACACTGCATATACATTTTGAGGGGAAAAAATGACCTTTGATAACAATTTTCTCTTCCTAGGGAGGATGTATGGTGCAGATGACTTCTTGCCAGTGTTGACCTATGTAATAGCACAATGTGACATGCTTGAATTGGATACAGAAATTGAGTACATGATGGAGCTGTTAGATCCATCACTGTTGCATGGAGAAGGTAAAAACTTGTTAACAAAGTCATTTGAGATGGTGCTTTTTAAATCATGATAGCTTACTATATTTTGTATTAAGGGAAAATACTCTGCAGAAAATCAGAGAATGGCAGGGTTTGATATGAGGAAGAAATTAGGATCATCTTTTAGAGCACGAGTATTTAATTTCTTTTTTGTTATGAGCAAGCTCTTTCAGTAATCTGAAGTCTATATACACTTTCTTACGGTAATGTTTTTAAGTGCCTAAAATAAAATACATAGAATTACAAAGAAAACCAATTATATTGAAATTCAGATATCAAAAAAAAAAGTTTCAAAACACATTCACACATCCCAGGTTAAGAACGCTTACTTTGGAGTAAATGACTTACTTCTACCAGGAGAAATATTCCTGGCCATTCACTTCTCTCCCTGCATTCTCCTCATCTTAGCCCCTTCCCCATTGCCTAAATAGGATTCCCACTTATATATTGATTATCTTATAGTTAAAACAGGGACTAGCTGAAACCCGAATGCATCAGTTTGTAACCAGTAAAGCTTGATTTGGTATTGACTTTAGTAAATGACCAGAAATCAGGCGGGTAATTTTTCCTGCTGTAACCATTTCAGTTCTATATGTGTCATTCAGAACCATGCAGTGTTCTCTGTGGCTTTTAAAAGGGTTTTCTTTGTAACAATGAGGTTTACTTTGGGTTGGTTAAGGAAAGAGGTCGACATTTATTCCACAGTGTGGAAATGTGTCATACCAGCACTCTACCTTCAAGGGCCACTGAAAATAGAGCAGGCCCAAAAGGGCAAACAGCATCTGTCATCATTACAAAATGTGCCTCCTCCTTCCTACTCTCCAAAATACATTCACAGGGGCAGTTATTCACAATGAATAGAGTATTGGCCTTGGAGTCAGGAGGACCTGAGTTCAAATCCGGCCTCAGACACTTAACACAAAACTATCCATGTGACCTTGGGCAAGTCACTTAACCCCAATTGCCTTACCTTTTCCCCCTCCAAAACAAAAAAAAGGCAAACTACATTCACGAACTCAAGCATTTGAAGCTGGAAAGTAGCCTTTGATTTTGGTTTCAGTGGGATTCCCCCTCCTACATCCTTCTAATTATTTTATTTCACCCAGAGCTAACCCTAACAGTAGGATGAGAGCCAGAAGTCATCCTGTACTGATTCAGACTGAAGAATAAATATCTTTAGTTCATGTTCCACCAGCTGAGCCTGAGCCTCTTTCTTCCTCTTGACCTGGCTTTCACCTGTTTCCTCCCAGCCCCAAATAGTACTTGTAACCTTGGAATCAAGAATTCAGGGATGAATGATGAAGAGACTTCCTCTCACTGTTTTAATCTTCCCTCCCTTTTTGGACAGGAAAAAAAGCTATGTGGATTTGTCTCTAGGGATTAAAAGAAATACACAATAATTTCTTTGACTCCATTTCCTTTCTTCTACTACTTCATTATTACAATACAATGCCAAATTAGGGGGTGTGGAGTGGGTAGACTTGAAAATGTTTGTTTGGCAAGTAAGATTCTTGTGCAGTTGGGGGTGGTGTGTGAAAAAATGAAAATTCACTAAAGAAATTGCCATTCTCTTTTTTAAGGACATCTATGTCTCTTATTTATTTTCTGTATTCAAATTGGGGGTTGAAGTAATTGGAAAGAGAAGAAAATTAGAGGATGCTTTTCCTAAAGTGTATCCTGTTCATTTGGGGTCTGTCTCTCCCATCTTTGCTTCTAGTAACATTTAATTATCTTTCTACCTTTTTGCTACCCTCCCTTGTGCTGTCTGATTCATTTTGGTTAAAGTATAGGAGCAGTTAGTTGAAGCCACTGTAGACAGCAAGCATTCCTTTAAAATAGAGCCTTGAGCTCAAGGCTGCTGACCACTGGTCATGAATTACTCATCCTAATCTTTATATTGCAAAGCTAAACCTTTCATTAGTTTGTTGGGCAGCAGACTACAATTCTTTCTTGCTGATTAAACATGTCTTAACTTTTATTGAAAAGATATCATGTGAAAAAAAATCCCTTTTAAATGTACTCTAATGTCAGGGTAGTAGTTTTTCTGAAATTATAACCTTTTTGTTTTTAAGCTTTTTAAACTTAGTTCCTTTGTGCTATATTATCCCCCTTTGTTCCTTAGATAAGTTTAAATTTTTTTTTTTCAAAAAGGAAAAACAGCTTCTTTCCACCCTATTGACTTCCCTAAACCCTAAGTCTAATTCACGGTCTAATTCAAGTTCCATCCTCTCCACAAAGTCTTTCCTCAGTACTACAGCCCACACTCACTTCTTCATCCTCTGGACTCCAAGAGCTATTTTGACCAGTGCCAGGTGCTCCTTCTAATTCGCCCACTGTCTGTGAGCACTTACTATGTGCAGGGCACTGTGCTGGTCACTTTAGGGGATGGACTCAGGTTCTATTGTTGTATTTATTAAAGCTCCACTTACAGATGACAGTGTGCTAGAGTCTGGGGGTGGGGGGTAAAGTAATAAGTTAGGATCCCCAACTTCAAAGATCTTTCATCCCAGTGGTGGAAATATGTTACCTAACATATAGAATTGCTATAAACTTTAGAATGTTACACAAAAGTAATCTATCAAGGCATATAGTACCCCACCCCCATGAAACAAGACAAAACAAAAAAACCCAACTAATACAAGGCAGGATATAATACAAAAGAAATGCATAGTATTGAAAGAGTTAAAAGGAACAAGAAATCACTTCTAACTCGGAGGATCAAGAATGACTTCATGGAACAGGTGACATTTCAGCTGGGACTTGAGAGGGGGATGTATTTTGATGGGCAGGCAGAGAAGGAAAGAGGAGCATTCTAGGTGTAGGGAATGGCATGAGGAAGCAGGAAAGCTTGTTTAAGGAATAACAAGGGGTCCAGTGTAACTAGAACATAGGGTATATGCAAGGGAATAGAAAAATAAAACGGTGGAACTGTAGGTCAGAGACACATAGGCAGTAAACAGTTAGCCCCTATTTTGCACTGGGCACCATGCTGAGCCCTGGGGATGTAAAGGCAGAACACAGTTCCTGATCTCAAGGAGCACACAGCCTAATGGGGGAGACAGATGCAAACAAGTATGCACAAACACTCTCTACAAAATAAACTGGAAATAATCAGCAGAGGAAAGGTGCTTGAATTGAGGTGGATCTGGACAGGCTTCCTGTGTGAGGTGGGGAAGTTAACACTAGAAGAAACCACAGGGATCATCTCATCCAAGCTCTTCATTTTAGAAACGAGGAAATAGATCCAGAGAGTCTAAGTAGCTTACCAAAGGTCATAAAGGTAGCAGACAGTAGTCACGTCAGAATTTGAACCCAGGTTCCCTGACTTCAGATCTCTGAAGGTTGGTACATTTAGTAAGTATAGATAACTTCATTTGGCAGACAACCGGGGAGAAGGTTTTAAACAGGACAATCCAATGTGTCTTTGGGAAGATGAACCTGAAATATATAGGATTGGTTGGAGGTTGTAAGTAATGGAGCCAGGGAGACCATTGTCCAGAAATAGATCATGAGGGCATAAACTAGGGTAGTGGGAAATGAGAACAGAAAAGAAAGGATGGCTTTGAGAGAGCTTCTGGGGGCAGAATTGATGGGATTTGGTGACCAAATTAGGTGTGAGTGGGAGGGAAACAGGAAAGAAAGATCTTAAAAATAGCTGAGGTTTTAAGCCTGGGAGACCACAATAATGGAGCTATCACCAAAATAGGGAAGTCTAGAGTTGTTAGTTCAGAGGAATAAGATTTTTTATTTATTTTATTTATTTATTTCATTAAATATTTATTTTAACATTCATTTTAAAAAATTTTGAGTTTCAAATTCTCTCCCACCCACTCTCCCTGCCCCATCCCCTTGAGGTGAGCCAATATACATGATCTAGTTTATCTTTCATTAAATAGCTATTGATAAAAAAAAAAAAACTATTTAAAATACAGTAAAATACCACAAGCAGACAGAGCATCATGCTAGACTCTGAGAAGGCCCTACCCCTGTTGTGACTCTTAGATCAGGTATGGCCAAGTATCTACTGAAGCCAGCTGGAACTGGCTCTTTTAGGGTGAGCATTTTGGCCAAAGAAATCAGCAAGTGTCACAAATTAAAGTTTGATTAGTTGCTCTGTTGATTTCTAGACTTAAGAAAATAATGGAGAAATTATTATAGCACAAATGAAACTTAAAATTGTATTGGGAATTTTTGTACACCCGGTTGTTAAAACACCACCACGCCCCTGGGTTCAGGTTAGACTAGATGGCTTCTCTAGCCCCTTTCAACTCTAAGAATATGTGATTCCATAACCAGTGAATAAGTCTACTATTTCTATTTCCAAAGGGGGCTTTTGTGACCAAGAGAAATTTGTGGTCATTAGTGATTCTGCTGGACAATTTTTCAATGAAGCAAACTCCTGTATACCCCACTTATATAAGTAAAGAGAACTGTTGAAAGTGGGGGGAGAGCTCGTTTTGATTGCAGTTTATATATTTTTGTCATAGAAAAGTTTTAATCATTTCATTGCCAAGGACTCTGGAAAAATTATCCGTTGCTTGTGTTCACAGGAGGCTATTATTTGACCAGTGCCTATGGAGCACTTTCCTTAATCAAGAATTTCCAGGAGGAACAAGCGGCTCGCCTGCTGAGCTCTGAGACCAGAGACACCCTCCGGCAGTGGCATAAGAGGAGGACGACAAATAGAACCGTTCCATCCGTTGATGACTTTCAGGTATGGGGCTGATGCTGAAGGACAACAGGTTACTCATCTGTCTCATTTTCAGCCCACTAGGAAGCAGCCAGTGTTAAGTCAGGGCTTGGCTCACACAGTCCGTTGGAAATTAAATTCCATGTGTTTCCGGCTTTTGTTGAAATGCCCAGGAGGGAAGAAGTATTTTAAGCTCCCCTCTCTCCTTGAGTTTCACTTCTGTTCTTTCCTTATTTGTTGAAAGTAAAATACTGGGTTTGCTTCACTTAAAAATGAAGTCAAATTAAGGCAGAATTCGGTCCACTTGAGGGATTGGCTGAAGAGCAGACTCTCTGAAAGGGCGAGGCACCTAGCATGCATGATGGATGGGATCGGTCTCGGAAGGTACCAGCACCAGAGGAGTCACTTTTGCTGCCCCTTCTCTTTGAGCTGTCAGCAGGCTGTGATTACATTCCCACACCTTAGACTAGTTTCTTTGTACTTTGGTGATGTTGGGGGAATAACAGCTGTGGTAGCAGCTGTGATAGGAAATAGACTAGAAATAGATAGGAAATAGACTGAAACACCTCCTTCCCCAGGTTCTCTTATTGTTTCCAGTTTAGGATTTTCCATGCTCAAGAGTAAACCGGCATCTGGGCTTTTTGTTTAGCTTAGAATTTTTCATCATAAACAACAAACTGGTAATGTGGGCATTAAAATGGAAGAGAGGAATGAATATTGAAAGAAGGGGAAGCAAGAGGGGCTCTACTTCTGACTTGTAATCTCCTATAAAGATGTACGCGTAATATGCAAATGACTAGTTGTATTATTGAGATTTAGTTTGAATTCTAAAATTCCCCCAAGATGGTGGTATTTGTAATTAGCCTTGCTCCTTCTAAATCAGACCAAGGAATGGAACTGAGCTGAATGAAAGGTTTTTACCCACTTGTTTCCCTGCCTTCTTGTCCTACTTCTTTTTTTAGACCTTCCATCCCTCTTAAAATAGCTGAGAGTTCAGTTTTGAACAGACTTGGCTCTCCTTTAATAGGCAAGATCAGCAAGTTAAATACCAACATTATCTTCTAAGAAATTTCTTAACAGGCACATGAATTTGAAGAGGAAGGCTACATCTTTTCCCTTGAGGGTCACAAAAAGGAATGCTCCAAATGTCTGATGACTTAGATGCACACTCAGGATCTTGCAATATGTTCTTCTGGGATTACATATTGTAAGGCATATGTCTTTCAAAGGGAAGAACAGAGGAATTGAGATGTATTCCCTGCCTTTTACTGCTACTTTCATTATCTTATGTTTCTTCCTTATAATTGTTTTTCACAACTCTTTATCAGACAGAGAAGCTGAAGAGCCCACCATTCTTTGAAAAGCATCCTCAGCTTGGAGAAGTCATATGATTTGGAGATTGTAAAGCTTTTGGCTTAAAATGACTGTTTTGATTATTTAGCTTGCTCAGCAAGGAAAAAGTTCAATGCAAAAGCAGCACTTTAGAGTTTAGAACCTCTAAATTGTTATGTTAAACTGGTCTGGATGATAGTACAAAACATTTACTAATCTTTTTTTTTTTTTTCATTTCTGATCTGACCTATGATTTTATTGATGGAGAGTATGACTAAGAAAAAAATCCCCTTGCCCTACCTAAGTCCTCACACTCTCTGCAACTTATAGTCTTAAGAGAGTTACTTAAGGCACTTGGAGGATAAGTGACTTGACCAAGATCACAAAGTCAGTATTGATCAGAAGTGAGCCTAAATCCAGATCTTCTTGTCTCAAAGGCCAGCTCTACAGACCTTGTGGCATGCCCCTTCTATGTTTCAATGATGTTTTATATTTTTCAAAAAACTCTCATGAATGTTATCCCATTTGGTCCTGACAACAGTCCTATGGTGAAGAAAAGACAGGAATTTTTTGTTCTGATTTTGCAGATGTGGAAACTGAGGTTTTGAAAGCTTTAAGATATTTGTCTAAAGTCCCAGGGTTAGAAATTTGCAAAACCTGAGACCAAAAACCTAGTTCTTTTGCCCCATTTTTACTTGATCAAATTACTTTCTATTTAATAGTAATATGAGGCTTCTGGTCAGGCTTGTTACACTTTTCCTTTTTCTCATGTAAAGCACACCATCAGCTACACATAATTTGTAGTCTGTGGAATCAACCACTTCTTCCACATGGTCTCCTTTTGATTTCACTGACAGTACATATACCACCATCTGCAGGTTTATAATTGCCACCACCCCCAGCCCAAGAACCTATCCTAAGATAATTTGCCTCCAGTGAAAATAAGTGTGTGTGTATACATGAGCACAGAGGGCTTATTTTTCTTAAAATGTATTGGCCAATATTCTATTTTAATTAGTTTTGAAAATTCTGAACTAGTTTATTTCATATCATCATAGGATCCCAGGAAGTTGAAAGGGTAAAAAAAAATTATTTTATAGTTAACTAAATAATACTTGGAAAAACACAAAATTGAAATAAACTTCAAATATATGATCCATAATCTAGTGTTAAGTCTCCAAACTTGAACTTGCTGATTTGTATGCATTCACTGCTGAAAGAAAATGTGGATGGGAGTGGCAATTTAAGACATTTTGTAACAAGAGTCAAAGGAGAGAGAATGTGTGCTCAACTCATTGAGAAGTTTCAAAGCTCAAAGTATAAACATTTGTTTTGACAGATTTCCCTGTAATCATTATTGCTGTCTTGAGGGAAATGGAGGGAAGGGATAGGAGGAATTGATAACAACACACTAGGTGTATATATTTAAGCATTCATCTGTGTGTGTGTGCAGAGAGGCATTTGACAGCTACTTCTGACCTTCTTTGTCCCTTAGAAGACAGCTCTTCTTAAACTGTGGGTTATGAGGTCGAGAGAGGAAAAAGTTTAAGAGGCCTTACAGATGATATTTTATGCCATAATATACACAAAGTAGTAATGTATTTCCTCAGGTCCCCACTTGAATTTGGGGGAGTACAGTTTAAAAAAAGAAAAAGAAGCAGTAGCATAGGAAGGGGTCTCCAGACCTATAACTTGGACATCAAGTGTCTGACAAGTGAGGAAGTCAGTACCAACCAGGGCCTTGAAATGGCTCACTGCATTTATTGATTCTATTTATAAATTAAGGTTTTGATATGGGAAATAAATAAGTAAGGCTATAAGTGTCCACAGAAATACTTTCCTTCTAGTGAATACTTCCTCTCTCCAGACACTGAAATTCCAAAAAGCACTGCTTACCTGGTAGAAGGAATGTCTCAGGCACATCTTGACAAATTCAAATTCATTTCCCTTGCGTCCCATGATATAGTTTAATCTAATGATGAATGACTGCTTCATACAATTTGAGTCAAGAAAGTGGGCTATCATTATTCTCTACATGTCCTGATTTTGTTTCTGGTTTTCTGTTTTTTTCATGCTACAGAATTACCTCCGAGTTGCCTTTCAGGAGGTTAACAGTGGTTGCACAGGAAAGACCTTACTGGTGAGGCCCTATATTACTACTGAGGATGTATGCCAACTCTGTGCTGAAAAGTTTAAAGTACAGGACCCTGAGGAGTACAGCCTTTTTCTTTTCGTTGATGAAACTTGGCAGCAGCTGGCAGAGGACACTTACCCCCAGAAAATCAAGGCTGAATTGCACAGTCGGCCACAACCTCATGTCTTCCATTTTGTCTACAAGAGAATCAAGAGTGATCCATATGGAGTCATTTTCCCAAACAATGAAGAAGAAAACGTCTCCACATCATAGAAGGACGCAGGGTTCTTCCCAGTAGTGCACATGAGCTATTGTTGGGAATGTCACTTTCTTGGCAGCTGTTTGCCTGAGGTTCAGAAAGGCAGGCTGCAGTGTCTTGCTCAGTGGCCAAGCTGTGAGTAGTGCTTATTGTGAATATGTATACAGTGGCGATGGCTGTGATTACCTTCAGTGACACTGTATCCAAGCAAAGCAAGCTGAGTTTCTTGGAATGTTAGGATTTCTCCTTCAGTGTCCTTCAGACACTTGATTTCTACAGCATCCTGAGGTCTATTTTCTTTCTACCCTTTAGACATGTTTATTTTGATTTAAGCATATGTGTATATGCTGAATAAATTTGTTGTTGTCTAGGCTAGTATTCTCTTGATTTCACCAGCAGGTGTTTGACAAGACTGTCCGATGCAGTGCATCAATTAACTCTCACAGTTCTGTGGATGGTTGCATCATCCTTTCCTACAACTAATATTTTTTTTTTATAAAAAGCCTCTGTTTTTATATTTCATAGAAATTTTTATAGCAGTTGCAGGCAAACTGTCAGGGTTGGTTTTTAAAATATTTTTGTAACTATAAAATATTCTATAATTATGCATGTGATTTTTAACATTTAATATACAAAAATAAATCTCTTGCTGGTTTTAGAGTATTGCAGTAAGAAGTTTCTCTTTTCTATAACTGGACGTTTGGACAATATTTTTAAAGGAGAGACTGCTGGGTTTCTTTAAGCAATTTGTATCACTGACACTGGCCTCTGAATGCCTGTAGATAAGTCCGATGTACTGTTATCTTGAGTTTGTTCATGCACAGTATGGTTTTGTTTTTGTTTTTTTACCAACAAGGGATGCTGGGAGTAATGGAAGAACTGAATGTAGAGAAAGGAAGAGGGAGAATGTATAGAACATAACCTAGGAATGAATGTCAGTCTGCTGGTTCAGGCTCCTTACAGAGTGTGGGGGAAGGAGATGGAAGGAATCATGTCTGCATAAAGTACTGTAAATATGTGTTTTGACTTGGCAATATCCGTCTCGAATGTGATTTACTTTCATAAAGAATTTTCAAAAACCAACCAAGAAAATCAATGATAACACTAATGTTCTCTCCCAGTAAATCAAAGCTAACAGCATCAAATTGTTCTGAGTTGAAAACAAAGATATGTACTGATTGATGCTGTTTAGGGGAAAGGGGATATCTAGAAAGCCATTGAAAAAATCCCTATGAGTTACAGAAATATATGTTGAAATTAAATTTGCATGTGTTTGTAAAACCTGTTTAAAAGTGCAGCAAGTTATGGTTCTTCTGTCGATGTATGATCCAAGTAGTTACAAGAGAACAGCTCTGCTACGTGTAAAATCTGTAGCTGTCTGTTACTTGGAAGGATCTATACTTTTCTTTTTGCATTGGTTCTGTCACATATCTGAAACCTTCAGCACATTCTGTGTTGTATTCCCTTGTGTAAATGATAAAGAATGAATTTTGCACATAATACATTTTAATACTATATAATAGTCATGTGTGGAAATTTGGTTGTTGTTTTTTTTTAATAATTCTCTTGGTTGCTTCATTTTCTTCAGTAATGTCCCATAACTATGCAGTGTACAAAGGTAACAGATCAGAAATCCTTTCCAATGTTTGTGGTTAGAAAACACATGAAGAATATATACATAGGGGAAATACAGAATTTGGGAAATCTGGAATGAAGGAACTCAAGGAAAACTTATGATGCAAAAGGATTTCTAATTTTATTTACTGCATTACTTTCCATTGTTATAGAGAATCATGATTAATCCAAATGCACTATGCAGAAAGAGGTGGCATGTTTAGTGAAGTGAGGCCTAGCTAGCCTTGGAGTAGGGAAGACCTAGGTTCAAGTACTTTTTCAGACACACATTATTTGGCTTATGCCATGAGACCACAGGAAAATCATTCAATCTCTCAGTACCTTGGACAACTCTCTAAATTATGGATGAATTGCCAGTGTGTAACAGTGAAAGGACTTTGTATCCTAGAAGTTCCCAAAGTGGTTGAAATCTATGGTCAGAACTGTATCAGAAAAAAAAAAAAATCTAATGAAAGGTCAATGTGATCTCAGTAGTTATCTTCCAGGAACAAATAGCTCGGCAATATTTCAAAATCAGGGCACATGTTCAGAAGGGTTTTTGTCTCTACACCAATTAGTATCTCTACCCTCTGAAGTATTCACACTTAATATTTAACAAATTAAAATCTTAGTCCCCCAAAGCCTGAATCAACATTATTCTGCTATGTGTTTTGTTTTTTTTTAAAGCAGGGTGTCCCAAAAAGTCTTAGTATAGTTCTAAAGCCTTAATAACTCAAAATTACCCAAAGGTTTTTGGGACATCTATTTGCAACACTTAGGCCCTTTATTAGAGATTCCAGCATTGGGCTGCCCTCTTCTGGACAAATTAGAAATGACATCTTTTTCTACCATGAATGTTTATCATTTATAAATTCATGTTTATCATTCAAAAAATCCAGTTCATGAAACATTCATTAACATATGAAAGGTGAAAAGTGGAATCACAGAATGTTGTAGTAGCTGAAGAGGAATTGGTTTTCTAATCTGTATTCCCATTTTACAGATAAGAAAACAAAGGTGAAATAACCTTGTCTTGAATATAGCATTCAGTCCAGAAATAACTGATGAATTTTAAGACTTGACCTGAAGAATCTTAGACAGATAATAGAATGTTAAAGAGAGCTCAAAACATGAGAATGTGATGGGAGCAGAAGAAAACATCACAAGACCATTCCTTGATCTGCCTACCATTGAGCAATGCTTCCTTTTTAAAATTACAACATAACATGTGTCTCCACTTTTTCCCCCATGCAGACATTTCTCACTTCTCAAATTGCCAGGAAACAGACTTCAGTAAAATTTGGGAGGGATAAAAAGATAGTAAAAAATATATATATATATACACACACGTATACATGCAAGGGTGGAGGAAGAAAATGAATCACCGAACATAAAAATGTTATGAAATTTGGACACAGACCAGAAGAATGTTTTGATACCACATTATGTTGTCAGATAATACCCCTCAGGATCCAGAAGTTTAAAAAAAAAACCCAACAACTGCTTAAAACAGTTTAATATCAATGTGGAAGTTACTACTTGAAAGAGACAAGAAAACAAAGTTAGGAAATGCAAATGGTAACTGTTTTCATTCATAGAAATACTAACTTGCCTCCAATGCATTTCTTTCAAGTTCATGATTTTGTTACCCACTACTAGAGGAAAGGATGGAAACAAGCATTTTATTAAGTTCCTACTATGTGCCATGTGTTTTTCAATATCTCATTTGATCTTCATAACAACCCTGGGAGGTAAATACTATTATTATCCCTATTTACAGTTGAGGAAGCTGAGGCACACAGAAGTAGTAAGTGTCTAAGACCTGATAAGAACAAAGGTCCTCCTGACTTCAGGCCCAATGCCCTATCCATTGTACCACCCTAGCTGTCTCTACTTCCCACTGTTGTAGGGAAGAATACCTTAATGATCGGTGTGGTCCCTTTTGTAATGCCCAGAGTCTCTATAGAGCATAAATTCCCCAAATACTAAGAAATACTTAATGGCATCATACCTCTATCTATCCAAGTTCTTCTAGCAGTATCTTATAGCTCGTTTATAGAATGACAATTGAAAATTATTTCTTTAGTTAGGACCTCTTTTACTTTTCCTGATACTCCTACTTTCAAAGACATTACTCTTAAAAAACAATTTTACAGCAAGATCACAAACACTACAAAATAAAGGTACACAACCTAATGGCTTTTCTTCAGGATTAAATTCTAAACTTTAGAGCCCTGGCCAGCTCCCTCCAATAATGTCCTAAAAGAACTTTTGATAGAAAGCATCTGAAATGTTCAATATCAAATATATATTTCACAGTGCTTCATATCTAATATGAACATCCATAGCAAATATGCACATGAACATATGAATGGAAAAAAATAAACTCCTAGAGACCATTTTAAACAAAAATGAATGTCAGTTGGAAAATTCCAGTAGCACATGGATATACATTAGGTGTTTGGTTTAGGGTTTGTTTTTTGTTTTCTTTTCCATAAACTACCATTAAAAACAATTGGTAAGGAGCAGCTTGGTGGTACAGTGAATAGAACACTGGCCTTGGAGTCAGGAGGACCTGAATTCAAATCTGACCTCAGACACTTGACACTTACTAACTGTGTGACTTTGGGCAAGTCACTTAACCCTGACCACCTTGCCTTCCCCGCTCAAAAATTTTTTTAAATATTTAAGAGATACTTGGCTGAAATGCAATATCAAAAGCAGTTGTTACAGTGTGACATTAGATCCTACCTTAATGTAGCAGCAAGCACCCTAGCATACCCAGGATGGCTGCTAGCACAGGTTCTTAGATCTGCTTTTCTAAAGCAGACTAAGTTCTTGAGTTCTAAAGCAACTCAAAATGAGTTAACAATCTTACTTTAATCAAACATATCATTTACCTAGTTCAGGGGAAAAAGTCAACAACCTGAACTTCAGAGAATACAAAAAGAAGCTACAAGCAGACGGAGAAACCGATCAGGCTTCCAGCTGTCTGGCCATTACATCCATACCTAGTTAGTTACCAGAGAGGGAAGCACCAACATCTGGGTTTTCAAAGCTGGGGGGCCCAATGGCTGCCCAGAGTCTCAACTGGCCATATCACACAACTCTTCCCAAAGTAATCCTCAAAGCAAAACCTCACATCAGGGAGTATATATAGCCTTCTCCTGGATCAAAGAATGTCACAACCCTCTTGAACCACTGCCCAATCACAAAGTAACAAGGTATGGGCATTCCTGAAAATCAAGCTTCCCACCACAGGCTCCATGTGACCACATTCAGCCTGTTGGGGGCAGAGTATATTTTCAAATCAGGGAAGGTTCTCAGAGTCACTTAAGTCTATTATAGGGCCAAGGGGCAGGGAAGATCTTCAGATTCCCATTCCCATAACACTTAGACACTTAATAATTATCTAAAACTGAGTAAGCTTCTAAAGTTCTTCAGGCCTCAGTTTCCTCATTTGTAAATGAATATAATCAGCACTTATTTCAAAGGGTTACGAAGGTCAAATAAGATCATGGAATCTTAGGGAGCTGGGAAGTGCCAACCCCCTCTTTTTACATAAAACTAGGGATTCAAACAGACTTTCCCAGCTCTGAAAATCTCTGAAACCCAATGGCATGAATTCTGGGATTTGTAGTCCAGTTTTCTTGCTATGCTAGGAACGATGGAAAAAGACTCTCGGCAGAATGCATGGAGACATATTCAATCTGAATCATGCACTTAGCAGTAGACAAGCAACTCTTTTATAAAAGGAAAAATATCCAATCACTGATCAAAACTTTGGTTTCTAGATCTAGGTTCAGAACCTACCATTTCCTAGTCAATGTCTGTCATTTCTAAAACTAAGCCAGAGGAATTTGACATTCCACCAAGGAGACTCTTGGTCCCACTGGAAAGTGAATGATAATGAGGATGCCTCTTCTACCTCTGACAACCTGTTTCACAAGAGAATAGTAAATTCAGAGCTCAAAAAACTAAGCCAAATTGACTTCGCCCTTCCTAAGAAAGAAGGAATGTCCTTTTTTAGTAGACTTCGGTCTATGGATCATTAGCTTTCTTGACCTAATGTATAATTCAATGGGAGCCATGTTTATTTGGAGCAACCAGAGCCCCAAAATGAGGTTGTGCCAAAGGACAGCACCCTTTCTTTCTCTTCTTCTCAAGGCTTTTGAAATATGCATTTGTTTTCCTCTACAGAACAAAGCTCAGTAACCATCAGAGAAAAGGTAGGTATTTTGTGCGGCAAGTTCAGAGATTTACAGACTTGGCTTCAGAGGCCCAGCAATCATATTTAAGAAAAAAAACAAAAACTGATGGGTGTGGCAGAAGCATGTTGAACTGTTACTTCTCCTTGGGATCTGCAAAAAGTTGAGGAAGTGAATTAACTTCTCCCACTCCTCCCTCTGACTGCAGATGGCAGAGATTTACTTCTAAGCATCTCTTTAAGCAGTTCCTAATCCCTGATATTTTCACATAAACCTTCATGTCTTTTATTGTGTACTGAGGGCTGTGTCAGAAAAGGCTAGTAAATGATGTATGATATGCAGAAATAAAGAGCCAATCTCTGTCTAAATATTAGTCAATAAGCATTTATTAAATGCCTACTATTTCAAAAACTGTGGGGCACTGGAGATACAAAGGAAGGTGAAAGGCAGTTCTGGGGTAGAAGGAATTCTTTTTCCCCCATTCCCCAGCTAAAAATTGAGATAATCTTATAGTTTTGACTTTTATTGTTAATAATTCAAATTTCTAGAGGTATTAAATATAGAATAGAGATTATTTACCCTAAACTATGCAGAAGTCTTGAGTAAATAGATAAGATGGCATAGTAGGTTTAGAGAAAAGTTGGAAGTTTTCTCAGAGGGAGTGAGTCTCAGGCATAAATCCTTACTCATTGTTCTTTTCCTTTGAAGCTAATGTGTGTTCCTTGTTCCTGTGAGGCACTTACTAAAAGAGTAGAGGCATTTACTAAAAGAGAATCAGGCATGTCTAAGAGAGTAGTTGAAGCAGGTGGAGGGGTGGTAAGTGACCAGTACCCTAAGAAAGGAGTAGGCCTTCACCTTCAATCTACAAACCTTGCCAGATAGCTCAACCTGCTGGTTACATACAGATACTAAAAGTGAAGTCCCAGGAAGGAGATTACATCATAGCTAATAAGTGGCAGCTAGGTGGTGCAGTGGACAGAGTGCTGGCCTGGAGTCAGGAAAACTTCTTGAGTCCAAATTTACCCTCAGACACTAGCTGTGTGACTCTGGGTAAGTCACTTAACCTTGTTTGCTTCAGATTCCTCATTTGTAAAATGAACTGGGGAAGGAAATGGTAAATGGGGTCATAAAGAAGTGGACATGACTGAAACAACTGAGTAACACCAACAGTAAGGGGCAAAGTCACTAGAGTTTGAATCTCAGCCCTCTAATGACAAATCCTGTCCTCTTTCCACTACCCCACATTAAAATGAATCATCAAAAAACAATTAGTAATAAGGAAATGCATGTCTTTTATCTAACACAGCTTAACTCTTGAAATAAAAGAGACCTTTGTTATGCATTAAAATAAGACAAATTAATCCAAATAATGGAATTCTGCCCCCTTCCTACCATATGTTCGCTAAAGATACAAAAACCCAAAAGTCAAGGTTTCTGTAGATTTGGGTATACATGTGTGAATGGTTTCTAGAAGAAACACAGCTAATTTCCCTGTTACTATTGCACCGTCCTCCCAGTCACCCAGGGCTCTCACTTTAGGTGTCATCCTTGACTCCTCACTCTCTCACCCTCCCCTATCCATATCCAATGCCAAATCCTATTGCTTCTACCTTCATAACATCTCTTGTATGTGCCCCTTCTCCGACACTGAGACCATACCAGTCCAGTCCCTCATCACCTCATGCCCGAGCTGTTGCAATAGCCTGCTGGTTGGTCTCCCTGCCTCAAGTTTCTCCCAATTCCAATCCACCCTCCTTTCATCTAAAAACTAATCTTCATAAAGAGAGTATCTGGGGGTGGCTAGGTGGCACAGTGTGCCATGGGTTGCTCAGTGTCCAGCACTCAGCATGATCCAGAGATGTGAATAAGAAATGACCAGGCCATGTGGGTAGTTCAAGGAAGAATGATGAACTCCATTTATTGATTCTTAGGACAAGGTTTTTATAGAGCAATGAGACAAAGGAAGGGAACTCAAGTATTCATATCATTATCTTAGGCTGTCATATCCTGGAAGTAGCATGGCAGTAAGGCCTTTTGTTTTCTAGGTGCTAGAAAGTCTTAGGAAAAGTCAGTTAACTCCTTTCATATGCAATCACATTACAAAAGATGCTCTTGAGAGCTGGCTTCAAGGCCTGAAGCCAAAGCCTCGTCATCTAGTACATCTGCATAGGAACTGACCACCTAAGAACTCAAATATTTAGGTTTTCAAAAACTAAAGTCTTGGGGCAGAGCCTATTGGTCTCAGAACTCAAACACCATCCCTTATAAGTATAGCCCATATCAAAAGAACTCAGGAGGTCTTTGATATTCGGACCCACCATATCAAGGTAATTATCTGAAGTCCTGGATCAAGCCTCTTTGGCTCCTCACAACAGTGAATAGAGCTCCAGCCTTGGAATCAGGAAGACCTGAGTTCAAATCAGGCCTCAGACACTTAACACTTCTAGCTGTATGACCTTGGGCAAGTCACTTAACCCCAAATGCCCTACTCTCCTCCCTCCAAAAACCAAAAAAAAAAAAAAAAGGATATCTGACCATGTCACCTATCTCCTCTCCAATCTTATATCCTTCTCCTCTGACATATTCTTTGATCCAATGACCCTGGCTCCCGTATTGCTCCTCACACACACCACTTCATCTCCCAAAGTGGAGTCCTTTCACTGGCTATCCCTCATACCTGGAACACTGGTATTCCTCATATCCATCTCCTAACTTCCCTGGCTTCCTTTAAGTCTCAGCTGAAGTCTCACCTTCTGCAAGAAGGCTTCTTCTTTTTGAGACTACCTTCAATTTATCCTCTATAGAACTTGTTTGCACAAAGATGTTTGCGTGTTGTCTCTCTGTTTAGCAGAGACCGTTTATCAAGCTCTCCTTGATAGCAGGGACCTTTTTAGACTACCTTTTATCCCCAGTGAAATGAATCTTGGTCATGCAGATTAAAAGCAGTAGCCCACTCTGAAATTAAGAGCTAACAGGCAAATATATTTTTCCACCTGACTTTTCAGTCTCTTGTTGAATCTTCATCCTTCTTAAGCCCTGTGACTGTGGGTGTTTCCTAAGACTGTCCTAGACCTTCTCTTTTCTCTATGTATTTCTCTCTCAATTTTATTGAGACAAGCTCCTCTTGTCCCAATATATCATCCGTGATAGAGTCTTACTTTTCTTTTTATTTTTGTAGGCAATCAGAAGTTAAGTGACTTGCCCAAGGTCACACAGTGTCTGCGGCTGCATTCAAACTCAGGTCCTCATGACTCCAAGTCTGATGCTCTACTGTGTCACCTAGCTGACCCCACTTTTCTTCATTCTTAGTCTTGACCCTGTGTTTTTGTTTTTTGTTTGTTTGTTTGTTTGTTTTTTTAAAGCAATTGGGATTAAGTAACTTGCTCAAGGTTACATGGCTAGTCATTATTTATGTGTGGGTGCTCATTTTCTGAGGCCGGATTTGATCTTGGGTCATCCCAACTCCGAGGCCAGAGCTCTTACTCACGACACCTAGCCGCCCCTTTAGGGCAATTGGGGTTAAGTAACTTGCCCAAGGTTACACGGCTAGGTTTTTGTTTGTGTGGATTAAGTGTCGGAGGCTGGCTCCGAACTCAGGTCCTTCTGACTCCAGGGCCGGTCACTGCGCCACCTAGCCGACCCCTTGACCCTGTGTTTTAAACCCTGACTCCCTTGCCTTTTTGTCCTATTCAGGTTTTTCCAAACCTCAATTCTGGAAAATTCCCACCTCCACATCCACCTCCACTCATACTCACATGCTGCCAGTTACTACTGGAGACTTCCAACAACTTGCTGGAATGAGAAAATGCCTCTAAGAGCATTTCTTTCTCAATACCTCAAAACAAGAAATAAGCCAAATAGAAGAATAAAAATAGTTGAAAGAAGAGAAAAGAAATCATTACAAGGTTTAGTGCTACAAAGAAACAAAAACAGTAGAAAACTCCTAATAGTTCCTAGCACATTCCTTCATACCACCAGTCATGATAGCTCAATGGTCTGAAGGCTTACTAGTTACATTAATGTACTAATTGTCTCCCCCCTCCTCCCAGTAGTCCTGTAGTGGGACATCTTCCACCTTTTAGTGGTTAAGGCCCATGAATTCTACCGTCCCTGATAGTCTAGACATGAGATGTCAACAGTGGATGACATCTACTTTTTTTTTTATTTCTTTTTTTTTTTTTAAAGCAATTGGGGTTAAGTAACTTGCCCAAGGTTACACGGCTAGGTTTTTGTTTGTGTGGATTAAGTGTCGGAGGCCGGCTCTGAAATCAGGTCCTTCTGATTCCAGGGCCAGCGCTCTATTCACTGCGCCACCTAGCCGCCCCTTTTTACTTCTTTATTGATACAAAAAGTATTACCAGAAATATTTTGGTGTATACGGGCCCTTTCTTTTTATCATTGACCTTGGGATTCATACCTTACAGTGGAATCTCTTGATTCAAAAGGTGCTTGGACTAATTCACAATTCCACCAAGAGTGCATTAGTTTGTCTGTCTTTTCACAAACCCATGATTCTAGCCACCCTCTTCTACTGAAATGGACACTTGGACAGAATCACCAGGCCAAGACAACGGATAATCAAATCAGGAAGCGTTTATTAGCGGGCCCGTGGCAGTCCTTGGAATAAAGTTCCAGGGGCTGCCTCGACCCCTAGTAGACACACAGTTTAAATAGTCAAAAAACATCATCATATCAGTAGTATCAGTAAGGGGGCAGGCTGGTCAGGCAGATATCAGGCAAGTGCAGGATGTGGGCTGGGGCAGGCTGATCAAGCCGAGGGGAGGATGCTTGAGTTCCAAGAATTCAGGGTACCAAGCTGGGCCCCTCGTAAGGGGTGAAATGTCAGGGCTTACTACTTCAGTCAAGCAAGTTATCATTCAGGCACACTAAATAAAACAGGCTATTCAAAACAAGCTGAGGAGGGAGGATTCAGGAATTCAAGATAAACAGATGGGCCCCTCGGAAGCTAGTGAAATGTCAAGGCTTACTACTTCACTACCCTCAGTCTCTTCTCTAGGACCTTCTCTAGTGATACCAGGGACATCCCCCAGCTAGGCCTACTTCACGTTTCAACCTTCTTCCTTTGATGTGGCCCCAGGCCATGCCTTCACTTGTTCTTGATTTTAGCAGAGAGAGGAAGCCTGGGCCAAGACACAACTTCCCTACTTCCCCTGAGGGAAGATCTTCAACAATCTAATTATATGCCTCCCTTCTTTGGCCATTGAAACTCTACTTGAATTCATTTCTCAGTCGTTCTTATGTTCCCAAACTCTCTTACTCTTATTCCAGTGATTCTACCCCCACTAGCTGCTATATATAAACCCCATTCTCCATCCCTAGCTGTCTGCTCCTTTACTTCCATCTTATTCAATTATACACTCTCAATGTCTCATACCAGATCTAATCATCCCTTCCACTGTGCTCTCTAGTATGCCTATTTCATAATTAACACACTTCAGATTAAGTCAATGAGCTTTTATTAAGCACTTTCTATATACCAGTCACTGAACTAAGCACTGGAGATTAAAAGGCAAAAACAGTTCTTAATCTCAATTTGCTCACAGTCTACTGGGGAAGACAACATGCAAACAACCATATTCAAATAAGCTAAGTATGGGGCAAATTGTGTGTAATTCAGAGGAAAGGCATTATTGTTAAGGAAGATCAGGAATGGTTACTTGTAGAAGGTAGAATTTTAGCTTAGACTCCAAGGAAGTCAAATTGAGATGAGGAGGAGAGAATTGAACTAGTTGGTGAAAATGTGTGGAGTTACTCCTTTTGTCTTCTGGCTCTCTCCTGATGACAGTGTATACCTGTCCACCTTTCCTAAAAATACAGTTTGTATTTTTACTCATGGCCTCTTACTTACTGGTCTTCATTCCTCTTCATCCTGTACTCCTGACTCTCTGAACTTTTTCTACCATGCCACAGAAACCTCTTTATACGGGAAGTTCACTCCACTCCCTGGGCTTAATTTAAAGGAATGCTACCCATTGTTACTTCCAAACTATTCCTGTACTACCATCACTTAGCAATCTCTCCTCCTTTAAAGTTCATACTAACCAATTTTATCACCCAGACCAGATTCTGATAGATATGATCTATTGATCCACATGGCATTCTCATTCTTTCCTCAATGACTTCAGTGCTTAGTGCCTAGTTTAGTGTCTTTCTGTCCACTCCAACTTTTCTCCTCTTACTAAAGGACTTCAGTATGTATATTGATATTCCTTAAATACCCCAGCTTCTCAATTCCTTAACCTATTCAGTCCCTATGACATACCCCTTCATTGTGCCTCAGTTACATATCCTATTTTTTAGCTTGTCATCACCCACAAATATTTTTCTTCCCACGAATTTCCTTAATTTGATCATAATCTTTCAGCATTCCATTTTCCCCTCTGCCTTATGACTTCTGAATCTATTCTTTATCCTTACTATGACTTCCAGTTCCTACACACATCAATGTTTCCCCCCAGGCAATCACTACTTTATTGGCTACACTCTTTTCCTTTCCCTATCTTGACTTCTCAGTGAATCAGAAGACCCTACTTCTCCTTGTATTCTGCTTTTCATATACTCAATTGCTTCATTTTCCCTCCTTCACTGTAACTTCCCATACTCTGAGATTTTGAGTCACCACACTAAAACTGAGACAGTGAAATGGCATCACAGTAGAGAATGTATATATTTTACTGATCCATGAGCTTAATTTTGACTGGGAAATACTGGTCTAGATAGAAGGTTTCCTGCTATCTAACATAACTAGAATATGAAGGATTCTAGTTCCTGATAAAAAGTCATGAATAATGAGATACAATTCCAATAGTTTGATTAGCTCCTAGAACTTAATAAGGGAAGAGAAAAACACATGATAAATCTCCTTTCTAATTACTCTTTCACAGACAGACAGACAGACAGACACACACACACACACACACACACACACACACACAAACCCTACTCCCCAGCATGAATTAGATCCTTTGCCTGGCATATTTCACAGTCATTTAGGTGAGTCCTTGACTGGCTGCCTTGCAAGGATGGCAAAGTTGCTAAAGCTCTTGGAAGCTGTGATTTTCCCTAGCCCAGGAAAGGAAAGAGCTATCATGTAACTGGAGCATGGAGTTTTCTGCTACAGCGGCACTTTTTAATTGTTCTACAAGAGACAATAAAGAAGAGAAACTATCAGGGGAACAGGGAGTGGTAACCACAGTAGCAGCAAGCAACAGCAGCAAATGGAGGATGCTTTGAAGAACTCCTAAGCTTTGTACTGGCTGAAATATTTTTCTTTCCCTGCTTTATTTCTTTACCTTAAGAGAATTTAGTTGAGAGTGAGTGAACTATGCCTACCCTAAGAAACTGCCTTCACAATGGTAAATCCACTCTCTGGCTTCCCCTTCTTTTTTATTGCCCCATATACACAGATGACCTTGTTTACTACTGTTTCCTCTGTTCTTTTAAATTTTTCTTGTGGTTATATTTTAATGATTTTATTTTCTTGATTAAAGTAATTTTAATTGCATCTCAAATCAGTACCTTTGGTAGAATGTGGGTAAGGGCAAAAATCAATATAATTGACTACAAAGAATCTAAGTCGCTGGAAAGGCTCAATTCCATACTAATAGTCAAAAATTGCCTGGGGCTCTGAAAGCTTTTAAGAATTTTATTAATAATCATGTTTTTTAAACTTTTTAACAGAGTCCTATTCATTAGGGCTGAATGCAAACCTCATCAACTTCATAATATTTCAAAGATTCAGTGGAATTTTAGCTTAGACTCCAAGGAAACCAAGAGGTAGAGATGAGGAGGGAGAGAATTTCAGACCATCTCTTTTTTTTTATCTCCTCAAGTTCTTCATCCCACAATAACATGGAGGCCCAAGAACCCACTGCTGAGACTGATGAGCTTCTCCGGAGGGGTGTCTTGACTTCCTGTGGCAAAGTTATGGGTCAACATGCATGAAAGCTCTATAAGATTGGAAGGCACCAAAGGGGATTGATTGCATCCTTAGAGGGAGTATTCCTATCAAGGATATCATAGATTCATCATCATGCTGCAGATGAGGACAAATAACAAAAAAGTTGTATAGGAAAATCTGGGTCTTGTGTAGTTGATTACATTTGTTTTTATGGGCAAATTAGTGGGAATACTATTTGGCCATAATATGCCAGCCAACCTTACCACATTTTGGAAAAATATTTTAAAATATGGCTGACTTAATAATAAAGGAGCTTCCTTCCCAGAGCATTTCTTACTTAAGGAAGGAAAAAAGTAGCATTTATTAAGCACCTACTATGTTTTAGGCACCATGCTAAGTGCTTTATCTCATTTGATCCCGATAACAACTCTGGGAGGTAGGTGCTATTGTTATCCCCATTATACAGCTGAGGATACTGAGACAAAAAGAGTTAAGTGACAACAGTCACACAGCTAGTAAAGATGGCTGGATTTGAACTCAGCTCTTCCTGACTCCATCCTTTGTACCACTTAACTGCCCCAAGTGGTCTTAAGTGACACTAAATATCACAGTACTTAACAGTTTTTATAAAGCATACTAGGTAGTGGGGGAGAGTCAGTATTTGGTGCTGGTTTATCAAAACTTATCAGGATGCCATGAATACCTTTTGATTTTCCCATAAATAGTTCTTGCATCCTGCTTAGCACAACTGAACATAGTCTATTACATTAAATTTAAGGTTGGAGGTATGTTAAAATCAGAAGTGATATTTTTTATTTTATAACTTCCAGATTAATTCCACATTTCATAGCATCCATCTGTCCTTAGTTCCTTTCCAGGGAACTTATCTAGGATTTAACAAGAACAACAACAACAACAACAAAAAAAAATACGCACACACACGCACACATACATATATTTGCTGAAGCACTTAGAGCTCTCATACATGATCTGAACAAAAGAAACAGTACAATAATGGGGAAGTATCAAGCTGTTTCCTTGTTATAAATTCAGAATTTTTGCAACTGTGGAAAGGAATCTGGGTCAGTACTGTTTACTCAGAAAGAGCACATGGTGTTTTGTTTCAATGAACAGGAAAATGTTTTATGATGAAGTGTGGTCAAAGCATGTAATTTTTTCCAACTACATCGTGAAAAGGAATCACACAATATAAGGCAACAAATGAAAAGTAGCATGAATCATCTCTAATACAGGGAAAATCTGCAGTGGAGACAAAAACAGTTTCTTTTTTCTGTTAAGAGTAAAAGCCAATGGAATGAAACTTAAATCAATCCAAAATTCAGAATAAATGTGAGAGTATTTAGTGGAATTTCAAAGTTTTTAATGTTTTTAAAATACATTTATGAGTACTTCAGAGACAATCAATGCTTTCACTGATATAAAAACTGTTTTTCAGCCTTTCCTTTTCTGATCCTTGTCCTTTCCTTCCCTCTCCCTCCTCCCCTTCCTCGTTGCTGCTGCCACCTCCGCTGCCACCTCCAAGAGGAGCTCATCAGTCCCCGAATTATTGAGGGATGAAGAATTCGAGAGGATAAAAAGAAACTGGCTTTTCCCAGAGTCAAATCTCCCATCTCTACAGCCAGTTTACCAGCCTAGACAAAAGAGAGGATGGTATGGCTGGAAGACTTCCAGAGGATTCCAGAGCTTGCCATCAGCCCCCTGGGGAGCAGATCATCAATGCCTTCTTCCCTCAGAGAACTCGGCATACTTCTCACTTCCAACTAGATGAAGATAATGATAAAAGCAAAGATGTGAATGGACCAGAACCACTCAACAGCTGGAGCAATACTTGCTTTTGCACTTAAATTCTCTTTTAAAAGTGACATTTACAAAGGATTATGCTGGAATTCATAGACAATTCATGTTACAGGTCCAAAGAGATGAATGTACTGCAAAGTTGTTCAGTCATTTTTCAGTCATGTCTGACTCTTTGTGACTCCATTTGGGGTTTGCTTGGCAAAGATAATGGAGTAATTTGCCATTTCTTTCTCCAACTCATTTTATGGATGAGGAAACTGAGGCAAACAGGGTTAAGTGACTTGTAAGGTCTAAAGCTGGATTTGAACTCAGGAAAATGTTTTCCTGACTCTAGGCCCAGCATAGTATCCACAGCATCACCTAGCGGCCTGATTGCAATATTATCCTATTGGTTAAGTAGCTTCCTAGCTCCTCATATATACAGTTGTTTCTTCAGAGACAAAAAGTTGGGCACTGATAGCATATCTTGAGGTGGATTTTGTAGGTCCCTGAAAAAAGCCAGGGTAATTTCCCTGCCAAAATCAGCTTGAGACTTCCCTGAATCAGGGTATGCCATGCTAACTGTTGTATGAGTTGATTTATTTCTGTATCTACCCTGGACTGGCTTTTTCCTGACTCCTTACTTGCTTGCTTATTTATATGAGAAGACTGACTAAGGTATGCATGGGATCTTTTGCTGACCTATCCTGAATCAGAATGCCAACTGAAAAAGAGGGGTGGGATAAGGGGGGTGGCCACATGGGATAGAGTACATACAAATTGCCAGTCACTTTCTCATGAAGGAATGAATCAAGCTTACTGCTCAAATGATGCAATATAGGAATTGTATAAAAGAGAAGAATAGTCTGATTGTGATCTGTTACAGATATACTATACAACTTGCTTATTTAAGGTTTTAATCCACAGTTGTCCCTTACTGCACCATTAAAATTGTATTTTTTGATATATCAATAAATACTTGTGTTTAAAATGAAAAAAAGCCTCATTTCTCAAATATATAGAGAACCAAGTCAATTTTATAAAAATACAAGTCCTTCAATTGATAAATGATCAAAGAACATGAATAGGCAGTTTGGAGACAAAGAAATCAAAGCTATCTATATTCATATGAAAAAAATACTCTCTATTCATCAGAGAAATGCAGAGTGGCTAATATGACAAAAAAGGAAAATGTTGGATGGTGGAAAGGATCTGGGAAAACTGGGACACTCATGCATTGTTGGTGGAGTTGTGAACTGATCCAACCATTCTGGAGAGCAATTTGAATCTATGCCCAAAGGGCTCTAAAACTATGATCCTTTGATCTAGCAATACCATTACTAGGTCTGTATCTCAAAGAGATCATAAAAAAGGGAAAAGGACTCACATGTACAAAAATATTTATAGCAGTTCTTTTTTTGTGGTGGTAAAGAATTGGAAATTGAAGGGATGCCTATTAATTGGGGAATGGCTGAACAAGTTGTAGTATATGAATATAATGGAATACTATTGTTCTATAAAAAATGAAGAGAAGGATAATTTCAGAAAAATCTAGAAAGATTTGCATGAACTGAGTCTGAGTAAAGTGAGCAGAACTAGGAGAACACTGTACAAGGTAACAGCAACATTGTATAATTATAAATTATGATAGATTTAGCTCTCTTCAGCAATACAATGATCCAAGACAATTCCAAAAGAATCTTGATGAAAAATGCTAACCATATCTACAAAAAGAACTATGGAGTCTGAATGCAGATCGAAACAGTATTTTTACTTTTTTTTCTTGTGGTTTTCCCCTTTTATTCTGATTCTTTTTTTTTTTTTTGCTTTTTGGAGGGGGGAGGGCAGGGCAATTGGGGTTAAGTGACTTGCCCAAGGTCACATGGCTAGTAAGTTTTAAGTGTCTGAGGCTGAATTTGAACTCAGGTCCTCCTGACTCCAGGGCCTATGCTGTATTCACTGTGCCACTAGCTGCACCCCAACATTATTTTTTAATTATTAAAGTTATCCAACATTTGTAGTTCTGGTTAATTTGACATTTAAAAGATGTAAAATGTAAAATATAAAGCACTGTGTAGTGAAAAGCTTACTGGATTCACATTTTATTACCTTGGATAAGTTACTTATCCTGATGGAAGGCCTCAGATTCTTAAATCTGTAAAATGAGAAATTTGGACTAAGTGACCTGTAAGGTCCTTTCAAAGTCTAAAGAGCTCTAATTCTAGCACTTCCCCCTCAAATTTCAGCTAAGTTTGTTATCAGTACTTTTTTGGCTATACCTTAGAACCAAATTTGATCTTTTAAAAAAAATTCCTCAGAAGCAAGCTAAATGGAATCTCCCATCCCCTCAGTTTACTCCCCCACTCTTTTCTCAGATAGTATAGTCAGACACTAAGAACATAGATGTTTTTGTACTTCAATACAATTGCTAGATATTAACCATAAGGATGATGGAAATTTTTTTAAAACTGTTCTTGGGAAATGATCTTCCTAACTTTATTATGACCTTTGCTAAGCAGAAAAATGGAAAGCTATAAAATGGATGTTTCTACAAAGCTCTTTGGTAATGGAATTCTTCCATTTCTATTTAAACCCTTCATCAAAAGAGGGGGAAACTTAAAACTTCTTCTTTGTTTTGTTAAAGACAGATATAGTTTATTCTTACCATATGTAAGTTGTTCAATATTCCATCAAATTCAATAAGTGAATGGAAAATTGGAGCTTGAGATGTCAATTGATTATTAAAAGGGCGTTAAAAGATGTGAATTGCCCTGATCAGGCTACATCTGAAGTGTTTTGTTCATTCCTATAAGTCCTATTTGGGGAAAGACATTGATAAGCTTAATGGGATAGAGAAGGTGATAATGAAGATGGTAAAAGGCCTTGAGAACATTAGAGAATCAATGAAAGGAAATGAGAATATGGAGCTCAGAGAAGAAAAAAAATTAGGAGTATATGCTATTTTCAATTGCTTGAACATGAACACATAAACAGCTAGATGTAACAGCAGACAGAGCAATGGACCTGGAGTCATGAAGACTTGAGTTACCTCAGATATTTATTAGCTGTGTGACCTTGTATAAGTCACCTAACCTCTATCTCTCACAGTCTTCTTAATTTATAAAATAGGGATAATAATAGCAACTGCATCTCAGGATTGGTAGGAGAATAAAATGAGATCAAATGTATAAAGCACTTTATAAATGTCAGCTATGAGGATGAGGAGTAAGAGGGGGAGAGAGAGGATGTACTCTAGTTGGTCCCAGAGGGCAAAGCTTCACTTTTATAATCTTACCAAGTGGAGATTAATTTCCAGTAACAAGCTTCCTGCAAATAAGTTCTGAGATGAGGTAAAGAGACCAGAAGACTTTCACATTAGCATGAATTCATCTTATAATTCACATTATAGTACTTTGTCTTATCCTTAAAACTCTGTGTGATAGGTAGTGCAAATATATATTAGATGATGAAACCGTGACTTTTGAGGATTAAATTTTCCCTCGATGTCACACAATTAGTAAATATGAAAATTGGGACTCAAATCTAAGTTTTCTGTCAGTGTGGAAAGTTCATTAATCTTTCTTTTATCGTTCTTGATTGTTCTCTTCCTAAAAGCTCCTTGAAAAAACTGCACTGAGAAAATGGGAGTCTTTGAAGGAAGGAACCTGGGTCAATTAGAAGCATGAGGTACTTTCAGAAGTTTAGGGAAGTGCTTTGAAAGTGTGCCTCTAGGGGCAGCTAGGTGGCACAGTAAGCGAGCCAGCCCCGGGAGTGGAATTTGGAGGACCTGCCACCTGGGATCTGTTCCTGGCCTCAGATACTTAACACCCACACAAAAAGTAACTGGCTGTATAACCTTGGGCAAGTTACTTAACCCCAGTTGCTTTAAAAAAAAAAAAGTGTGTCTCTGGTTAAATTAAATGAAAAGGTTTTTTTGTTTTGTTTTTTTTTAAACAAATAAAACCAATGTAGCCAAGATTCGAATGAAAGCAGAAAACTGGGGAGGTGGAGGAGGGTGCAGAATTTATAGCCATTGTCTCAGCTAGAGGCCTCATAGCTCATATAGAAAACTTTGTCAAAATTATAAGAATATGAGTCATTCCCAACTGATAAATGGTCAAAGGATATGAACAGGCAGTTTTGGGAGGAAGAAATTGTGAGGAATGATTATTTCTCCTTTGTAATTAATAACTGATTATCATATAAGGACCAAGGTTTTTTTCCACTTTTCTAACTTCCTCATGCAGAAATCAACAAATGTGAGAAATCTTGGGCAGAAATTTACCCAGGTCAAGCAGATAGTAAAAGAAATTCTAAATTTAGTCTAATGGGTGCATCCCTGCTCATTGTGTTTACTAAGACAAATCTGGGAAAATATGTATCCTCCCTTTTGTCAGACAGGTGATACAAAAATTATTAAGTCTATTTGGCCAAGATTTGGGTGATCCAAGTCATGTACTCCAAGACTCTTATTGTAATATAGACTACCCTCTCATTGTGATATATATATTATATATAATATATATATTATATATAAATTATATATATTATATATATATATTTTTTTGCTTTTTGGAAGGCAATTGGGGTTAAATGACTTGCCCAAGGTCACACAGCTAGTAAGTGTTAAGTGTCTGAGGCTGGATTTGAACTCAGATCCTCTTGACTCTAGGGCCAGTGCTGTATTCACTCTGCCACCTAGCTGCCCCCTCAATGTAATATTCTTTTTCTATTAATTGTTAACCAATCAGAGTTGACTGCCATCCCAAGGAACATCTACTCTTCTAAGAGTATATAAACTCTGAACTCACTGCCAGGAGGGATCTTTGGTCTAAGAGAGATGGCCAAATGACCATCCTTTTAGTAAAATAAAATGATTAAATTACCCAGAAATTACATCTCTTTGACCTTTTTTAAATGCCACAAAATCAAAGCTAATATAGGCAAATTTTTTTTAAATGCTCTAAATCATTACTGATCAGAAAAATTCAGATTAAAACAACTTTCCATATACCTTCTCACACCTTTCAAATTGACTAAAATGATAGAAGGCAAAAATGACAAATGTTGGAGGGGATATGGAAAAATTAAAACACTAATACACAGTTGGTGTAACTGTGAACTGATAGAAACATTTTGAAGAACAATATGGAGTTATGCTTAAAGAGCAACTATACATACCCTTTGACCCAACAATAATATTATTAGGCATGTTTCCCAAAGTGATCAGGGAAAAAGGATAAAAACCTATATGTTCTAAAATATTTATAGCAGCTCTCTTTGTTGCAGCAAAGAACTAGAAATTAAGGGGATGCCCATCAGTTGGGGAATGGTTAAATAAGTTGCAGCATATGATTGTAATGGAATACTAATACACTATAGGAAATGATGAGCCGGTTGATTTTAGGAAACATGGAAAGACTTACATGAAATAATGAAGCATAAAACAAGCAGAACCAAGAGAACATTGTAACCAGTAACAGCAGTATTGTTCAAAGAGTAAATGTGAATGATGAAGCTATTTTGAGTTATATGAATATTCAAATCAACTACAAAGGATCTATGAAAGAAGATGCTATCTCCCTCCAGAGAAAGAATTGATATATGGAACTATGGGTTGTGTAATTTCTCTCTCTCTCTCTCTCTCTCTCTCTTTCACACACACACACGCGCGCACGTCAAATGTTGGCCCTCTCTTAGTGTAGGGTTAGGAGGAAAGGAGGAAAAAAGCAGCTTGAACTCAAATGTAACAAAAATAAATTTATAAAAAAAGAAAGTGTGCCTTTGTGTGGGTTGGGCATATGCACTGGCTCCTTTCTGTGGGATATATGCTAAAGGGAATGTGTGACCCAGCAACTGCTGATTGGTTGATTGACTGCAGTGACCTGGGCTATATCAAAGATGATTTCTTTACAAAGTAAAGAAGAACAGTCCACTAAGGAGGTTATAAGAGGAACTACTGAGCAAGGCTCTTGAGCATGCTGCATGGGACTCTGTTGGATGTCCCTTGGATTTTCAGCAGAGAGAAATCAGCAGCAAAGGTGACTGCAACTTGAGCAAATGACAGTAAGAACAAATGCTTGCCAAGGTGAACCTGAGACTGGATCCCAAACCCCTGGTGGCATTTTCTATTTTTTTTTCTTTAGCACAGGTCACTGAACAGCAATCCTGAAAAACAGACATTTTAAAATTTGGCAGCTAGCTCATGGGTTTTAGAGTTTCTGGGTTCCTGAATTAGAACTGGATGCCCAGTAGAAGGCACTTCTTGCAACTACATTTCTTCTTGGATTAGCTAAGATTCCAAAGGACTACATAGTCATGCCTGATTAGCCAGTAGATCTGGACCTTATGAGTCATTTGGACAGCACAGTTCTCAGGTGAAAGTGAAATATCTATAAAGCATGTCCACATAGTTGTCTTTACTTCCAGGAGACTATAAGAGGTCATTGGTTGTCCTTTAATGTTTTAAATGATTTTATTTGTTGTTTATCCTTTGTTTTCAAAGATCAATGACATCACAACGTTGGAGTCTGGATAGAGTATTGTGGGCTGATCAGACTATGAGTCCAGAGGGGCACAAGTGGTCCCTTAGTACATTTAAAGTGGAAGTGACTCTGGATTTGCACAGCTCATGTTTCCTTTGTGCTTCTGGGATTCTGCTTTGCTCATGAAGATCAGCACCTTCTTTGATGAGGGCACAGCATGCTAGATGATTCTGTGCCAGCACTTCCCATGTTTCAATACTAAATTTCAATACTAAAATTCTTCTGAGATACCTTGACAGTGTCCCTATAATACTTCTGACCACAATAGAACATCCCTAAAATAGCTTTTTGGTAAGCATGCAGAATAGAGGCCATTCTCTGCTTCATTTCTTATCTAGCCTAAGTCATTGAATAGGCATTACTTCAGTCAAACTGAGACCTGTTAAAGATCTTAGTTTAAAAAGGCCAAGGTCTCCCACTGCATCCTGGGCCATCTTCTGTCACCCTGATCTATATCTTGCCACTGGACTCAAATGGCTCCAAAGGAGAAAGTGAGGCTGGTGACTTTGCACAACCCTCCCTGACATAAATCTACTTCACTTGCATGTCATGGCATTACTTCCCTGATGTCATGAAACTCTTAGAGAATGAAGGACAAACAACAACAATTTGACATTTGAACTATGTGGCCAGACTACTGGAGTTGCGCTCTCTGCAATAGAGTTTGAATGCTTGGTAGTTCAGCTCTTAGAGAGGACCTCAGTGTCTGGTACCTTGTCTTTACAGGTATAGTTATCTCTTCCATAACATGGGGGTTAGGGGCATGGCACCCCCACAACCTGGAAAATCCACATAATTTTTTTCTTTTTCTTTTGTGGGATGTTTACAGTACCTTATTGTGAGATTTGGGTTAACTATTTGATCATAGACTACATGTATGTCAATGTTAAATAAAAATACTTTTTTTCTGTGTTGTCTGCTGGCCTGTGTGTGTCATCTGTGGCTTCCACAAAACTCCTCCAAAATTCCCACTTAATTTCTTATGCTGATCCATGATATATCAATACCACAATGGGAAAGTCATGATGTGGAAGGGATAATTGTAATCTTCAGGATCTTCCTGAGACAATTCAAGTGGAAGTCCTTCATGGCATTGTGTTAATAGACTGTCAGGTTCCATAGGCATATAGCAGTGTAATCAGCCCGACAGTTCTGTAGACCTTCAGTTTGGTATTCAGCTGAATACTTCTCTCCCACACTTTCTTTTGGAGTCTCCCAAATACTAAGCTAACTCTGACAATATGTGCACCAACCTCATCATCTGTATCAGGGCTTCCTAAGGGAACTTCACATAGTTTGTTTTGCTGAGGGATTTGCATAAAGCTGACCTACACAACATACAGCCTCTGGGCCTGGTCTATATGGACAGCTCTGCAGAGTGTACTGCCTAGGTAAGTGAACTTATCCACGGCATTCAAGACACTAATGGGGACAAAAAAATTCTATGAAGGCCTGGAGACCCTCATCATCAATATGCTGAAAGAGGAAAAGCTTCTAATTTTGGGTGACTAAGGTTAGAGTAGGCACAAGCTATCAGACATGGTGGGGATTCCTTGGGAGGAATGGAGTCAGAAACAGCAATAGCATTGGTCACTGCTAAAGAACTGTGCATCTCATCACCTTCTTATCACCAATACTATCTAACCACAATAAAATGTCATGGAAGCATTAGCATTTAATGGACTACATCATTGTCAGGAGGGGAGACAGGCAGGATTTGAGAGTGACAAAGGTGATGTGTGGCATAGAGTGTTAGATCAATCACAGACTCATCATTTCCAAGCTTAATATCTGCATTCAGCAAAACCAGTTACCACAAGTCAGGAGACTCCGTGTTAATAGGCTAGAGCATTTCTCCATGCAAACAGATAATTCTTTCTTAGAAAAACTTTCACTGGGGCAGCTAGATTACACATTGGATAGAACACTGGAACACTGGCCCTGATTCTGGCTTTAGGCACTTACTAGCTATGTGAACCTGGGCAAGTCACTTAACTCCAATTGTCTCCAAAAAAAAGTTTCACTGTAGAACCAGATGAATGCCCAGTATTCATCTGGAGATAGGGGGAAGTAGTGGGGGGGAGTGGAGTGGGGAGGAAAGGGGCAGAAAACTGACCCTGAAGAAAGAAGTTTGGCCTTCCTTGTAGCCTGGCTCATTATATCTCTACCTCATAACAGAACTCAAAGAAAATAGCTTTTTTAAAAAAATATTACTAATTACATGTAAAATGAAATTTTAGCATTCTTTTTAAAATTTTGAGTTCCAAATTTTCTCCTTCCCTTCCTCCCTCTCCCCTGTACCCTTCCCCCACTCTATGATAAGCAATTTTACATAGGTTATAGTGTGTGATCATGCAAAACATAGTTTCATATTAATAATGTTGTGAAAGAAAACACAGATCTTCCCCAAAAAAGCCATGAAAAAAATAAAGTGAAAAATAGTATGCGTCAATCTTTGTTCAAACTCCAGTAGTTCTTTCTCTGGATATATCATGAATCCTTTTTAGTTGTCTTGGATCACTGTATTGCTTTTGCTATAAATATTTTTCTATAAATAGGTCCTTTCCCTTTTAAAAAATCTCTTTGGGATACAGACCTAGTAGCGGTATTGCTGGATCAAAGAGTATGCACAATTTTGTACCCCTTTGAGCACAGTTCCAAACTGCTCTCCAGAATGGCTAGATCAGTTCACAACTCCATGAACATTTGTTCCCAATTTTCTCACATCTCCTCCAACACTTATCATTTTCCTTTTTATTATATTGGCCAATCTTATAGGTATGAAGTAATACCTCAGAGTTGTTTTAATTTGCATTTCTCTAATCAATAGTGATTTAGAGCATTTTTCATATGACTATAGATAGCTTTGATTTCTTTGTCTAAAAACTGCCTGTTCATATTCTTGGACCACTTATCAATTGGGGAATGATTTGTATTTTTATAAATCAAAGAAAATATCTAAAACAGAGCAGAAGCATGGCTGCAACAGTACTGACTTCAAATTAAGAAAAGCATACTTATAAGGAATCTTTGAAATATAATAACTGACATTTATGTGGTACCTTAATGTTTACAAAGCACACTAAAGATAAATTATCTCTGGAGCAGGTCCCTTTCTTCTTTCCCTCTTCCTCATCCCTTCTCCACCCCATATAGAGATATTTTTTGACTGCTTCTGGTGTACTGTGTGGGAGTTTGGGGGATGCCAGCTGCATACATATGATTCATCAGTGAGTTCTCAAATTGGTTGTTGATTCTGAGGAGCTAATTGAAGACAGTCTCTGGTGGGTGGGCCCTGGCTGCTGCTCTCCACATGACATGATATGTTTCCAGTGAGGGGTGGAGAATAGTCCTTTTTTATCTATCCCAGCTTAAGCATGATCCCACTGCTATTCTCCACATGGAACACACACATGTATACATACACATGTGTGATATATGTGTATATATATGTGTGTGTATATATATATATATATATGTAAATATGGAATTTACCAATGGGCCTCTAGCTGCATTTGCTTTTCTTTTATGTTTTCTTTCCTTTAGTAAGTGATCTTGTCAGTTTTGAAAGGTCTGGAGGTCTTCAAATGGTGGCAGCAGTATTTACTGGAGTGGCTGAAATTGCAGTAATTTTTGGACTAAGCTAGTAGTAAGGGAAGCATCTGCATAGAAGAACCATTGCCAGGAAAGGGGACAGGCTTGGCCCATTTTGCTAGTGAACTAGTCCCAGGAGTTCATTAGACTATACCCAAAGGAGATAAAATGTAAGATGTCTAACTTTGCAAAAATCACTTTACGTCCCATTGAAGTTTAAATAGCATGTTCTCAGAAAATTGTACTAGAAGTTATGCCAAATTACTGAACTCTTTTCTAATCATTCTGTCAATGCACACTGATTCTTTTGTGTTTTTACTGCTTTTTATGTGGGAATGAAAAACTGATTCTTCGTGCATTGGGTATCTCTTTTTTTTATCTCCCCCTTTGGGAAGATCAAGCCATGAGCCATACTTAACTTTTTATAGTAAATAGCATGGTCTCTAGGATTCCAGGATGGGAGATTGTTATTTTTAATTTCAATTTTATTTTATTTTATTTTCATTTACAAATTCTTTTCTTCTTCCTCCCACTCCACCCATTGATTAGGAAAGAAAAACAAAATCCATTACAAATATGTATAGTCATAAAACATGACAGCTTTGGTCTTTTCATCAGAAATGTTGAACTCACTGAATGGGCATTGCTTCAGTCACACCGAGACCTGTTAAAGATCTTAGTTTTCTCCTTCTTGACTCTGCCACCACAAGAGTCTTCTCAATTCTGCTGTCCCTAGCCTGGAAATTCTCCTTATGTAAGTTCATGCGTTCTAGAGCTCATAAGTTGTGGGGTTCACAAGTTCTGTTTCTTAACAAAGCTCAAAAGAAATTTGAACTGAAACAAGGTGTTAATTCAATAGCTGAAACAAAGTGTGAACTACTTCTATGCTTGCCATTACAGAGGTGATTGGTAGATTCTATCTTTACTGTGTCCTTTGGTTATAATAGCTCTGGGAAATTTTTATTTATGATTTCTTGAAATGTAATGGCCAGGCTTCAAAAAAAAACTAAATAATTTTTTTCAAAAAGTTTAATGTTTCTTAAATTACTAGCTGGTAGGTCACCATTTCTGTTTGCCTCATTTTCTTCAATTGTATATTGAGGAGAATAATAAATAGCACTTATCTCACAGGGTTGTTGAGGATAAAGTGAAATAATATTTGTAAAAATAAATGCTCAGCCTCGCACATAATAGTTCTTATATAAATACTTATTCCTTTCCTTTCCTTTTCCTTCCCAGCCCATTGATGAAATTAAGAAAGGGCAGATAACAGAGATAATGGGGTGTTAAGGTTATGACCCTTTCAGACTTTGTTGACATGCTTCTTCCTATAGACACAATGCATATTTGTATAAGAGTGTGTTCCAGGTTTATGGGGAGAAATATTTGGTTACTACTGGCTATATTAAGCTATTTCAATAAATTGCTTTGAGCTAATTGTCAGCTAATAGCTGACACAATTAATTAATTGTGAATGCACTGGTAGGGGATCATGTACTATTCTCAGATATAAACCTTGGAATGGGGGGTAGTCACCTCCCTAGGGACCGAATCTGTGAGTGTGAGTTAGGCAGGTGCTAGACACCAAATCGTTCTCCCTGAATTCTTAAGAAGAACAGTGCCTAGCTTATTCCAAAACCTATTCCTCTCTATTCCAAAACCCTGTCCTTAAACCGAGAACTTTAATGTAAATGTTGATGTGCCCTTAAGTATCCTGGCCACTGAGTTCATTGATTTCCTCAACTCCCATGACATATCTACATGCCACCTCAGCTACAATAGGATGATCACACCCTTGAACTCAAACACCAACCTGTACTTAACTTTGATGAGAAAGACTTATGAAATTCTTTTGTCTCACCATAATCTCCCTGGTGGTGCTTCACTCCTCCTAAACCTATGCTTATCCTTTCTGTGACCTTCACTCAGTTTTTCCATCCCTCAGTGATTTCCCAGACAATTACTCTTATTCTGGATTCACTTTCTTTCCTAGAAAGACAGATTCAGACCTAGAAGAGCCCTTAGAGGTCATTAATACCAACTCTCTCATTTTACAGATAGAGAGACCAAGGCACAAAGAGGTTAAATGACTTGCCCACAGTCACACAGCTAGTAGGTGTCCAAGTCAGGTTTGAACCCAGAGTTTCCAAAGTACAGTGTGCCATCTATAACAACATGCTATAGGAACTCTTGCTCCTATAAAAGGTAATGAATTCAACTTTATACTGTTCTCTACTCTGTAATCCCTCACCCTCCTTGTTCTACTGCCCAACAATGACCTAGATTATTCCTACTATTTCCTTCTTCTGTTCTTACTCAAATTCTGAAGTATTCAAGGAAGTCACACCAACCATGCTTAGCCCTCTGCAAATTTGTCATCTAATCTCAATGGACCCTCATATCCAAAAGGCAATCTTTTCCCCACATCCCTGACTTAATCACATTCTCCACAGGGGCTGTTCCAAATCTCTTCTGTCCTTAAGCCTTCCACAATCATTACCTCTTCCCTTCTCAGCAGACCTCACCTTATTCTTTACTGAGGAAATTGAAGCCATTTACCATTAGCTTCCTTTTCTCCCCTACTCTGTACCTCAGAATTCAACAACATGTTTTATTTTCTTCTCCTTTACTCTGATGAAATGACTCTTTTTCAACAAGGCCAGTCACTCTACTTGTACCCTCAATCTTATCCTTTTCTGTCTCCTCTGGAAGACTGCTCCCTCAATCATATCCATACGCTCTAATTTTCCATCTCTGACCTACTGGCTCTTTCTTTACTACCAACCAACAAGTCAGATTTCTCTTATTTTTAAAAAGGAAGGAAGGATTGGGGGAGGCTAGGTGGAGCAGTAAATAGAGCACTGGGCCTGGAGTCAGGAGGACCTGAGTTTAAATCCCATGTCAGACACTTAACATTTACTAGCTGTGTGACCTTGGGCAAGTCACTGAACTCCAATTGGCCTCCAAAAACAAGCAAAAAAAAAAAAGAAAGAAAACAAAAAGAAAGGAAGGATAAGAACTCTTCACTTTACCCAATCCTCTCTTCAAAGTCCATCCTTTATCTACCCTTCTTTTCACAGACAACTCCTGGAAAAAGCTGTTGGCACTCTTTTCCTCCACTTTATCTCATCCCACACCTCAGCCTTTTGCAATCTGGATTCCAATTTCAACCCTCAACAGAAAGTATTCCCTTCAAAATTATCAGTGATCTCTTAATCCCCAAATCTGATGGTCTTTTCTCAATCCTCATCCTTCTTGACTTCTCTGCAGCCTTTGCTACTGAGCACCCTCTCCTGAACACTCTCTTTAGGTTTTCATGACTACTTTTTCTTGGTTTTCCTCCCACTAGCCTGGTCTCTCCTTCTCAATGCTCCTTTGCACAGATGATGATCCTTATTCAGTCCATATGGAGCTCAACGAATGATTTGAGTCCTAGCCACTTTCATGCACAAAGGCCCCTGGGGCTTGTCAAATATAAATCTTTAGCACTAACCACATAAAAAGAGACATGTCTTTGCTACCGTGACTCAACTGAAGTTTGGAATGTTGCCCATTTTGCTTCTGATGGGTCCTCAGACTCAAAAAACCTACATGGGGAAGGACATTACTGACTCTGCTAGGTGTGCGACTCCGGACTGTCGCTGCCTTTTTGAACTCCAGTTTCCTCCCATGTAAAATGACCAGGCAAGGCTAAGTAACCTCCAAGGTTCCTCCCGGCTCTAGAGCTTATCAGCTACGAGTGGGGCGTGCACACCTTTTGGCGATCCCGTGCCCACTGATGGGGTTGCATTTTGGCGCCCTCCCACCCCCGCCTCCTTCAAGCTTCCCTACCTTAGGAAGTGTACTAATTCTCTGGAATTAGTACGGGACTGGCAGGGTGTGGAAGAAGTTATTACTTATAAAAACCGGCAGAGCTGCCTCTGTTCTCAAGAATAAACCCAGAGAAGCCAGAGCTCCTTAGGCCCCGCCCCGCAGAGGAGCCTCACTGTTGCCTAGCAACCTCGGAACAAGACCGGAAACAGTTTTTCTCCTAGTTCCTCCTCTCCTCCCCTCGTCTCCGCCTCGGACTCCTTTGCTCCCGCCCCCGCCGGAAGTGAACGTCACTTCACTTCCGGCGGGGACTCTCTGGCCGGCAGTGCGGGCCCGGGACCGGTGGGTGACGAGATGACCACGCTCCGGGCTTTCACCTGTGACGATCTGTTCCGTTTCAACAACATGTGAGTGAGGCGCAGAAACGAGGGCGGCATTCGGGGCTCTTCCCCTCGCGGATCTCTGTCTTTCCGGCCCGGGCAGGAGCCGGAGCCGGGGTGAACCCCTTCCCATCCTACCCTGAATCAGGGGGAAAGCAGGTGTCCTCGCGTTGTTTTCG
Organism: Gymnobelideus leadbeateri; assembly: GCA_011680675.1. Lineage (NCBI taxonomy): Eukaryota > Metazoa > Chordata > Mammalia > Diprotodontia > Petauridae > Gymnobelideus > Gymnobelideus leadbeateri. Next base: position 1,496,493 of record WOXC01005511.1, on the reverse strand, counting down.
CATATAGAGAAACTGAGGCACCGGGCGGGATCGGCGAATCAGCCTCGGTTCCCTTGTAGTGTTGTAAGGGGTGGGGACCTCTGCCAGAGGGGGGTCGGGCAGTGCGCCTAGTGTGGTTGGGGATGGTCCGAGCACCACCAGGGTGCTGAGACCCCCCCCCCCCCCAGGCCCTTCTCCTCGCCCTGGAGAGACGGGGTTCTTTGGGAGGTCCGGAAGCACATCACCAGAATCGAAGCGGGGCATTACTCACGGCAACACCTGGGCGAGGTGAAGCAAGTGATGCAGTGCCCCACTTTTAATAGCTTAATAATGGTAGTCATTGATTGAAGGACCACCCGCTGTGTGCCAGGCTCTGTGCTAAGGCCTGGGGATGCACAGGAAGGTGGAAGAGAGTCCTTGCCCTCCATGACTTCACAGTCTAATGGAGGAGACAATTTGCAAACAACGATGTACCAGCAAGCTGTATGCGGGGTAAATAGGAAATGGTCAGCAGAGGAGCAGGAAAAGCTTCCTGTATACAGAAGGTGACTCATTAGATGGTACTTAGGAGAAGCGAGGGAAGTGAGGAGGCAGATGAATGAGGGACAGCCAGTGAACATGCCTAGGGTTGTCAGTGTCTCGTGCTGGCACTGGATCTAGGGGTAAGGAAGGCGCAAGAAAACTGGAAATGTAGGAAGGGCTTTAAAAGCCAAGCAGGATTTTATATTTGCTCTTGGAGGTGATAAGGAGCCACTGTAGTTTATTAAATAGGGGGAGTGATATAAAATTTGAGCTTTAAGAAAATTCCTCTTACAGTTGGTTGAGTAGAGGATGGACTAGAATGGGGAGAAACTTGTGGCAGGGAGACCAACCAGCAGGCTGTTGGAATAGTCCAGTTGTGAGGGGATGAGGGTCTGGACCAGGGTGTCAGAGGAGAGAAGGGTGGTTATTTGGTGAGTCAAGGATGACTGCTCACATTTTAATAGCACTTTAAGGATTAGAAAGGGCTTTACTTTCTTCTGCTCTGTATGTATTTTTGATGAACCTAATGATTTACATGTTTCCCCTACTGAATTTTAAGATTCTTGAAGGAAGTTGTCTTTTTTGTTTTTATCCTTAGCACTTAGAACAGTGCTTAGCACATAGTGCTAAGGGACTGTTGATTGAATCCCCATAACTGCCCCCATAAAGTAGGACAAATAAGTATTATTTCAGTTTTACAGATGAGTAATAAAGTGATCTATGATTACAGGGACATTTTAGGAGGATTAATTTTTCAGCAACATGTATAATGTGTAAAAGAGAAAAGAAACCAGAAGGGAAAATATTTGTTAGAAAGCATACATTATCATGTGAAATAATGGCATAGACCAGGGTAGCAGTAGGAAGGAAAAGGAAATAATGAGTGGATTCAGTAGACATTAGTGAGGAAGAATCAGCAGAACTTTGTGACTGATTACAAATGGAGGGAGAGAAAGGGAGGACCGAAAAATTACTCCAAGGTTTTTTAAATGATGGGAGAATGAAAACAAAAATTGGGAATTTAGAAAGAGGGTTTGGAAAAAGATCTAGGTTCACTTTTAAAACAGCAGAGATCAAGGTGATGCAGAACATCCTGGGAAATTCATTAGGAATTGATGTGTAATTTGAATTTATAAGAGAGGTCATAACTGGAGACATATATGTGGGAATTATTCACATAGGAATGATTAATCAGAACAGTGAGAGAGGTTAAATTCTTCAAAGTTGAAAGTGTAGATGGCAAATGTCATAAAGTTAATGACTGATCCTTAGGAAATGCTACTTTTATATGGTGGAAGGAAAAAGGAGAAACCAGAGAAGGAAGCCAAAAGAAGCCTATAAAAAGAGGACAGTGATTGTTTGTAGTAGGTGTTTAATAAATGTTTAAATTTAATTAAAGCAAAACAAAAATTTAAAGGAAGGATGGGTCAGAACATTAAGTGCTGCAGGAAAGTCCAAGATTATTTCTTATTTCCTTGAAGTTCATGTTTCATTTCAATTCTTTGTGTAATAATTTGATGTAATTTAGGAAAATGAAAATCTCTGATGTAAAATTGACGTTAAAATGGTCTTGTGAATAAACAGCAATCTTTTCAATTTACTGATTTTCAATAAATTTTCAGTTTACTAATAGCTTAACAGTATCCTAATAATAATGTTCCCTTTTAGGTAGTTTCTGCCTACAATCTGTGTTCCAGATTGGTTCTTGAATCCATTATTATTTTCCTTGTGATATTTTAATTTTGTGTCGTGTTTAGCTATTAATTGTATTTCACTGCAAGCATTTTAAAATTTTAATATATCTTTTGGTTTCCTTTCAGCAATCTGGATCCACTAACAGAAACTGTATCCTTTAAAAAGTGATTAGCTAATGACTCAGACAGCCTCATAGACAATTTGGAAGATTTTGCCCCACCTAATATAGTGTTTGAGAAAGTAGGGTTGTTTTGGGTTTTTTTGTTTTTTGCTTTATGCCACTGACTTTTGCTTGTTTGTACCACTAGAGGGGGAAATTTCCACCACTGCTTACTCAGGAAAACATTTTAAACATTTATATGTACCCGCACTTACAGACACATGCATGCATATGCACACATATATACCCATATATGCATATACACATGTAGGTATGTATATGAATTCATGTGTATATTAGAGGCAGCATAGGTATAGTGGCTAAAGTTTTGGTCTTGTAGCCCGAAGACTTCTGACAATAAATAGTTGAGTTACCCTTGTCAAATCACTTAAACCCTGTGTGACTCAGATAATTCCTTGGGGTTTATCTGAGTTTTTCACTAATTTGGAAGTATATCTATATCCACAGACTTGTTTCACATTTTTCCAAGTGCTTAGAAGAAACTTTTAAATAAGGAAAGAGCAAGTCATTATTTTTCACCACAGGGCAGCATAGAATTGTTAAATGACTTATGTAGGGTTTTAAGTAGTTAGCATTGAAATAAAGATTTAACCAGAACTTTTGATTCCTTGGTGAGATCTGTGTTTTAGGGTTTTTTTTTCAGGTTATTTCTTTGAAATCTTATTTAATTTAGGACAATTAAAATTTATAATAAGTACATTTTAAATTATTTTAGAAATTTATATCATTGACCTGGAATGGTTAACAATGAAATAGTATATTGTGTGTAGCATAAAGTGTACAAATACAGTGAAAATACTATCTAGCTTAATATTTTAAATAGGAGACACTTTTTTATAGCAGGTTTCATGTTCTGCAACAGTTATTAGTTACATGTCATACTTCTTAACATAACTGCAGTATGGGATACCATTTTATTTACAATATCTAGCTCACTGGCCCGAGTATTTCATAGTTGCAGAGGCACCTGGTGGCGAGCTCATGGGTTACAGTAAGTATACACTGTATTCTCTGCTAATATGTTTTCTTTTTGCTAGGCCAGTAAGACATTAAGGATAAAGTTATTTGTTACGTTGTAAAATCAGAGGCATGAACAAATAACGTTGTAGCTATGATAATGTTTTAACAGAATCAGTAACTGTTGACATAGATAAAAGTTTTACCTGCTTATCTCTTCAGTTTTCTTTGGGAAAAAGATACCCTATCACAATTCTTAAATCATTGCTATGATTCTGTTACTAAATGCAGCTTTTGTTGGCAGTTATGGGTAAAGCAGAGGGCTCAGTAGCCAGAGAAGAGTGGCATGGTCATGTCACAGCTCTATCAGTTGCCCCTGAATTTCGACGCCTTGGTTTAGCTGCTAAATTAATGGAGCTCCTGGAGGAGATTTCAGAAAGGTGAGATTTTACTTTTCAGATGCATTTAATTACATATAAGCTTCAGCAGTCTACATTAAATAGAAGTATAATCAAATCAAGAACTACTATTTCTCTTTCCCTCATTCCTTATACTTAAAGCCAGGAGATAGTTGGAAAGAAAGGGAAGAAGTTATTGAAGGAAAAACAGTTTTATGTGGAAAAGGTGCTGTACCCTAAGGAAGTCATACACAGAAACCGAGATCTACTATATATAAAACATTCATTTGGGGGCAAAGTAGGTACCCATTGACACTAAGGAATGGCTGAAGAAGCTGTAGTATATGAATGTAATATAATTTCATTGTGCAATAAGAAATGACAAATGAGGAATTCAGAGAAGAATGGAAAGATTTATATGCACTGATACAGAGAGAAATAAGGAGAACCAAGAGAACAATGTATGATGCAACTATGATAATGTAAATGAAAAGATTTCTGAAAGAAAGGTAAACAAGTAAGGTACCAGGGAACCAAAAGACGCAGTATCCTTCTCACGGCAGAGTCTACTAGGATAGATTGTAGTATACATTGTCAGATGAAGTCATGATATTAGATGTTTTTGCTTAATTTTTTTCCCTTTCTCGTAAGGGAGGATTTAATTCAGGTGCTAGTGAGGTGAATTTCCAGAAATGACTGTGTTGTGAACTTTTTAAAAAATTCAGTTATATTTTTGTGGATGTCTTTTGTTTTTCTATTACTTTCATTTCCAAATAACCCCTCCCTACAGGAATCACCCTTTGCAACAAACATTTTAAGAGAGAAAAAAAGAAAGTAGTTCAGCTAAAGCAACCAACATATCAGCTGTTCATGATAGTATATGCAATTTTCTACTCCCAGTTTCTTGCCTCTGTAAAGGAAGCAAAGTGCCTTTTCCCTATACTTCCTGAGTAATGAACGACATTAAAACATATTTTTGGAACAGTAATAAAAAATTCAAATCCATCATGAAATGAAAGGTGAAGGGGGAGAAAGGCACCTCAGGAGGTAGGTACTAGTATTCCTTTTTTTACAGTTGAGAAAACAGAGGCAGATAAAGGTTAAGGGATTTGCCCAGGGTCACCCAGAAGTATCTGTGACTAGATTTGAACTCAGGTCTTCCTGACTTCAGGGCCAGTGCTCTATCCACTACCTAGCTGCCTCAGAACTATGAGATAGTGATCTCATAAATGTTCTGAGCCACAATGGGATGAAGAAAAAATTAGATTCATCAGAAGGGACAAGATGGGGAGTAGCTGGAGAGGGTTGATGACATACCAGTAATGGAATCTATAGTCATATTGAGAATTAATCAGAATTCTTAAAGGATTAAGATTTAAATAACATTTTGAGTTACAAAAATTGGAGACAGGAAAGAAAAGAGATTTAGTAGTACTAATTAATTTAGATCATGTTACATTTGCCAGTGAAAGAGAAAACCTTGGTGAGATATGTATAAAAACAATATTTTTTAGGGTGTTGGAAGGGTTATTAGACTGGCAGTTTTGAGAAATTCTAGTTCTAACCCTGCCACTAACTAAAGATATGACCTTCAATAAATCATTTAAATTCTGGTCCTAATTTCCCCTTTCTACCAAGTGTTGCTGGACACAGGATCTCTTAAGATCCTTTCTAGACTCTAAAATGTTGTGCACATTTGCATAATTTTGATACTTTGAGAGATTCAGGAATTCATCAGTACCATTATATCCTCTACTAATTCAGATTGTAACCCATTTCTGAGTTGCTATAGCCAAGAATAATTCAGCCCTTCGTGGCCATCTTTTTACTGATGAACCTTTCTATAATTAACCAGCAGGTTCTTTGGCCACAGACCAAAGTCTGTGTCCAAGTCTGTTCCCAAGCTCATATTTTAGGCCTTTTGAGCTTAGTAGGCTGGATCTCCCAGGGCTTTTATTTGACTGGTACAGTTTTTAAGAGCCCAGAGTTAACTCCATTCTAGCCACAGTAAGGCATCTAAATAGTACTTTATTTAAAGTTAGTGAAATTCTCTTTACTTAAAAATACGTAAACATCTAAAATGTGTTTTGTTCTTCATAAATGTACATTTTCTTGTTGTGATCATTTTATCAAAGTTTTAACTGGATAAATCCCCAAGAATTAAAATGTAAAGGTAATTTTTGAAAATCAGTAAGTAGCCACCTTACGGCAATGATAGTTGTTTTAACTGTTTAGTGAGCATCCTAAGGTTGTATTTTGATTTTTTAAAGAATTAGGTAGCATAATATAGTGAATAAGAAAGGTGCCTTTGATGCCAGAAAAACGGGTTCAAGACCTGCTGTTGCCATTCTGGCTGTGTGGTCTAGGCAGTTGCCTACTACATTCTTTTTTTTTTTAAAGCAATTGGGGTTAAGTAACTTGCTCAAGGTTACAGGGCTAGTCATTATTTATGCGTGGGTGCTCATTTTCTGAGGCCGGATCTGATGTCGGGTCATCTCAACTCCTCAACTCCGAGGCCGGCGCTCTTACTCACTGCGCCACCTAGCCGCCCCTTTAGGGCAATTGGGGTTAAGTAACTTGCCCAAGGTTACACGGCTAGGTTTTTGTTTGTGTGGATTAAGTGTGGGAGGACGGCTCCGAACTCAGGTCCTTCTGATTCCAGGGCCGGCGCTCTATTCACTGCGCCACCTAGCCGCCCCGCCTACTACATTCTTAATACACTAAGTTGCAGAGAAAGTGCCAGTCTGCATTGGTAGAGGAAGTTTCCTCCCCCCAGAAATTTCCTACACCAATGAAGTCACAGGTCCAGGGCTGGTCCCAAATGTTAATATTTATGTAAGATAGTGCCCATCTCTTTTCTGCAAAATGCCTAGTAGAATGCCTCAAATCTTATGAAAATGTAATATTTTATATGATGTAAAAGATTATCACCTAATTTTCCAAATGGGGATAGTTTTTGCACTAGGGTTGTTGGAGAATCAAATTAAATACATGAGCAAAAGTGTTTTGTAACTTTTAGGGACTATATAAAGGTAAACTGTTAATAATAATAGGTATGCTATAAATTGATATTAATAATATTTGTCATTTTCTTTCTTTGTGCTGGCAATGTCTTTTATACTTCTACTGTGTCCATGAAAACTTTGTGTATCACAAAATTTTTCTTTTTTTCTTTTTGTAAAGAAAGGGTGGATTTTTTGTTGATCTCTTTGTAAGAGTGTCAAATCAAGTTGCAGTCAACATGTATAAGCAACTGGGCTACAGTGTATATAGAACAGTAATAGAATACTATTCTGCAAGCAATGGAGAGCCTGATGAAGATGCTTATGGTAAGCACCATGATTTTGGAGAGAAATAGGGATGAATCACCATATTCACCTGAAGTAGTTCAGTAACAGTATTTCTGTTCCCTGCATTTTCAATTAGTTATCAGAATACTTCTTTGAGAATCCCTTTGTGGGATATTATTGAACTTAATTTTAAACTTCAGCTACAGTAATTGTTATTTTTATGTACCTTTGTTCTTGTTGGCACCAAGATTTCTCTTTTTAACTGAATATTAAATATCTTTTATATAGTTGTTCCTTTTACGGTGAGCCTTATTGTAAGATATTATGTATTATGGGTCCAATTCTACAGTTGGGAGTTTGCTGACTATTTAGGCTCTCTTCTGGCAAGTCATGAGGTATTATAATAATTTAGTTGAGATAAATTACTTCTATCATATAATTTAAAACTATTATTATGCATACTAGAAATCTTAAATGATCTTTTTTTGATCTATGTTTACACTTATTTTCACTCATCAACAGATATGAGGAAAGCACTCTCCAGGGACACAGAAAAGAAATCCATTATACCGTTGCCTCATCCTGTGAGACCTGAAGACATCGAATAACTTTAGGCAGTGGTTCTTAGGCAGAGAATGCTACAGATCATCTTTTATGGACAATAATATTTTTCATTGGAAATTGACTCTAAAAATCAATTTCAGAGTTGTATGTATAGGCACATCTTGAAGATCCTTTAGGAGAAAAATAATCACTTCATGTCTTGAAGACTTGAGTAAGAAAATGCTTTCTATATGGACTCCTTAATTTAAACCCCTAAGTCTCAGTCTAGCAAAAGCACATTAAAGAAAGTTCTTCACTATATTTCATATGCAATTAAAAAGGCAGCTAGGCCAAAAGAAAACAAGACATTCCATTATCATGGTTCACAGTATTAGGTAAGTACTAGGGAAGTATTGGGCTTCATTTCTTATAAATTCTGTGCCTGAGAATCACTGCTGCCTCTATTTTTTGATCTTCATATTGAATAGTTAAATGAAACTTTAAAAGCAGTTGTGAAAAACTCAAATGTATAAAGATAAAATGTATAATAAAATACAGATTCACTATGTGAATGTTGTTTTCTATAAATCTGTGTTTACTTCTGATTGTGGTCTTACTGAATAAACTTTGGCTAATTTGAAAACAAATCTTAGGAGTTGAAAAATAGTAGTTATAGGTCAATCACATGTAGCCCATTTGGGACATGTGCATCTTCTTATGGCATTCTGAGATGGCATATATAAAGTGTGTGACTCTACACATCAGGAATAGGACTTCTTGGCCTTCTTCTTCCTTTAACAGTTCCAGGCAGTTGTTTTCTCCACATCTTGTTTCTATAACTGCTGCCATCATTCTTGGCTGTTGCCTTACCTGTGTTCAGTGCAAAAAGTGCCCAAATATTAGGCTTAAAGAAAATGAGCAGCATTTTATTTTTACCCTAACTTCACAACTTTTGGAGGAACTATTCCCTACTGAAAGTCAAAGTCCATATTAGAGAACTTTAGTGTGAAAAGCACTGCTTAGCTGTACAGCCAAAATGATTAAAAACAAAATGGCAAAAAGAAATCCTTATAGCTAATTACTTTGCTGAATGTTTTATATTTCTAAAATTCAGCACTTAGAAGGTTAGTTCACTCATACCAAAGCTGAAATGTTTTTGAAGGGGTCTGAATTTGCTGTTACTCTTCCATATGGATAGGACTATTTTGATTTTCATTAATAATATTTACGTAGTATTTTTTGCACGGAGTTATTTTACACACTCACCATCTAATAGAACAGTTCTGCTTTTGTTGTTTTTCAGTTGTTTTACAGTCATCTCTGATCCACTTGGAGTTTTCTTGGCAAAAATACTGGAGTAGTTTGTCATTTTCCAGCTCATCTTACAGATGAGGAAACTGAGGTATACAGGTTAAGTGACTTGCCCAGGGTCACAGCTTGTAAATGTTCAAGGAGAGCTCTGGTAAAGTTGTGGAATTATCCACTTAGATTTCATTTTTGCTCCAGAATATACACTTAAATATTGGAGACAGTTTTATTCCTTCCTCAGTTACTGTGTGATCATGGCAAATTATCTAAGTTTCAGAGCCTGTTATCAGTAAAGTAGAAAAGCTACTATTTTCACTACCTACCTCAAAGTGTTATGAGGAAATCGCTGTTTGGTCTGTTCTTCCTGTCTGCACTGGCTGTCCCCAAGTGCCTGGAAGGCTCTTTCAGTATTCCATTCAAATGCCATCTTCTGCTAGGGGCCTCCCATTCAAAGTTTACTTCTACTTTCTCTCACATATTTTTATATTTTACCTCCTCATTAAGTCACAAAATTCCTTAGGGCAAGGACTAATTTGGTCAATAATGCTTTTTTTTTTTTTTAATACCCAGTGCCTAACACTCTTCAATTGATAAAAATGCAAACTTACGGCACCAAAGGATAGATCTCATCCTCTTACTTCTTGATGTTTTGGTCTTAAAGACCATATTACCTCCAAGAAATGAGTCCCTGAACTCTGGCATGAGTATTCTCTTGATCACTGATGTTTGAGGTTTATATTCTTGCCTGGACAGCCCTATGGCATATTAAAATTAGGATTAAACCCTTTTCCTGGAATATAGCATAGGCTAAAGGAAGTAGCTAACATCTCAATAAGTTGATATCTACACACCCACAAATCTATGTATTTCTGTCTTCTGGGAATTTGAACTTTCAACTATGTTAATTGAAGAATTCTTTACTATGTATTACCTTAAGAAATAGGTAACAATGTAGTGCTGCTTTAAGATTTTTGCAAAGTGTTTTACATGTATTTTTTTCATAATACCTATGAGGTAGGTGTTGTTATCCCCATTGTCTTGATAAAGTTATTGTATCTGAGAGGAGATTTGAACTCAGGTTTTCCCAACTCTAAATCCAGCACTCTTTCTCTAAAGGTTCATATGCAATGTATAAAATGAACACTTAGTATGTCATTTATAGGAACTAGAAGAAAATATTTTCATTTTCTCTTATTTATTTAAATTCAGCACTGACCACTATAATTTTTTTTCCTGGCACTCTTCAGAGTTCTCTGTCTTTTCTTCTAAGTTAATCCTAATAGCTCACATAGCTCTCTAAAGTATGCAGAGCACTTTACATATATTTTCTCACTTGATCCTCAACCTTGAGAGGTAAGTGCCATTATCATTCTTATTTTACAGCTGAGGAAACTGAGGCATTGAAGGTCAGGTGATTTCCCCAATATTATATAACTTGTATTCACACCAAGGCCTTCCTAACTTCAACTCCAGTACTCTGTTCATGCTGCAGTTCAGTGGAAGCTGGACAACTTTTTACAAATGTTTATGATCACTCAACGTTTATATTCTTCTGAGTACACCCAACAATTTCTCATAAGGAATTCCTGTAGGTATAAAAACCAAGACTGGCCCACAGTTTACATATTAAAAATGACATACGAGTTCTTTAACAGGAAACAGTATAGAAAAATAAAAAGCTTAATGGTTACTACTTGACAAGATGCCATTTGAAAGTTTTCTTGTTCTACATAATCAGTTCAATCTCAAGACATTTAAAAAATTCTGTATTTGGAAAAGACACTAAATATTATCTTCAAAACAGATTAATTTGTGTTATAAAGAAGAAATTTTAGGTCCTTTATTTACAATCTTCTCAAGGCTAACTCACCAATATTTTAAAGGCATAGCATAGCAAAGGTACAAGGTTCACCACTGATAAAAAATACTGCACAAAAGTTTCCTAAGTAGGGAGTAGGAATTTATAAAAACAAAAATGCAACAACAGGAGAAAAAGTCAAGATTCACTCTCATCCATATCTTTGTCTGGGTCTTGCTCTGCAGCATCCTTTTCTTGCTGCTGTTTCTTCCAAAGTTTGGCCATGGCCAGCAGTTTGAGGTTGGGCTGGTTTGCAGCATCTTCCGGAAAGATATAATCGTAGTACTCTTCCCAACCAGCATCCGACTATGAAGAAAGAAAATAAAGAAAATGGAATAGATATGCCTTAAATACCTAACTTTCAGCCACTTTAACTAAGACACTTTTACTATGCATGATCCTAGACTAATTATTATTAACAATGACTTTGCTAGAGTTAATTGCCTAAAATTTGGGAGAGATGGTGTGGTTTGTGACAGAAAAACAGTGAAAAAAATTCTAAGTATATTAGAATTGACCTACATTTATAAAAAATCCAAAATCAATCTATATAAGCCCAATATTCAATTCCATAAGCATTTATTAAATGCCTATTGTATGCAAATCAAATTTTAAATTGTTGCCTGAACTTCAATCTGTAAATCTGAGATAAATCCAAAAGTACGTCCATATCGATTTCTTCACACCAAACTGGGCCGTCCTAGCTTTTTAATTCTTACCCCATCTTCTGCCTGAACTTTTCTTCTCTTCTTAACTTTCTCTGGCATGAGTTTGTCTACTCTCTCCTTATGAGATTCGGTTCCAAATTCATCTTCCAAGTTTCGCCAGGATTCCAACAACATGAGCCTTTCTTCCTTCTCTTCACAGTTTCTCATAGTTTTGTTAGCTTCTTCGTAAATTTGTCTGCATTTAGTTAAGCTTTCTTCATTTCCTGTGGACAGCTCAAATTGGGCAAAACTGATCCACACCTAGAAAAAAGTCATTGTGGAATCAAATTAAGTAGAAAACTACAATAATGTAAGACAAAAGTCCATTTAAGACTTCTGCTTAATTTCTGGTTAGTTCTACCTAGAACAAACCAACATTTTCACATTCAGTACAAGAAATGATAAAGTGATAAGAGCCCTACAGCAGTGACCCAAAAAGGTCAGTTAATGTTACATAAATGTCATTAGGATTTTGAAGTCTTTTCAAAGTTGCTTGTCTTTACAATGTCGCTGCTGCCCACCTCTTGACAGAGAGGTGATAAGACTCGAGATGCAAGAGACACACATTTTTGGACATGGCCAGTGTGGGGTTTGGTCTTGCTTGCCTGTGCCTATTTGTTACAAGGATTTTTTCTTGTTTTCTCTTTTTTCCTTTTTACCAATGAGAGAGAAATGAGAGGGAGAAAAAAGAAAAGCCTGCTGATCGACATTAAAAAAAGTTTATATGACATGCCAACGTGCCAGATAATGTTGCTAAAAAGATCCGGAGGAGCAAGATGTTGACAAAAGGAACTCACTTCTTAGATCCTTCCCCAAAACAGCAACAACAGCTTTAAAAAAAACAAACAAACCAATAACTGAGAAATGAAGCCAAGTACCAACACAATGAAAAAAAAATTACAGATGAAGAGAAGCAGAGGAAGAAACATAAACTCAATGCAATATTACTCAGAAAACATTTTTCTATTCTCCAACCTTAACAAGCCTGCAATGATTTTCTAAGTCTCTTTCAGCTCAGTGTCATTTTATTTTTCACAGGTCTCAATCTACTTAATATTAAAATTTAAAAGGCACTTGGACTATTCCCACTCTGCTCAAAAGCATTCTGGTATTTTATTTTATAAAAATTATAAAAATTTCAAACACAAGATTAAAATATTTTTTTGAACTTAAAAGACTTTGCAAGCAAAAAAATGAAGAGTGATTATGAAAAACACGTTACCTTAACGTGTTGTGTCCGCTGCAGCAATCTCCTGTAAAGACTTCTTGTTTTTTCAGATTCTTCTTGTTCAATTTCAAAATCAATGTAGGATTTCCAAAGCACCTAAATTAAGTAACTAAATATTATCTCAGTGTTTAAACTTAAAAAACTAACATATCCCTAAGACCTCTTCCAATGTATTGTTTGATTACTGACTAGCTGAACACCTAGACATACATCTATACACACATCTATCATGTTTACTAGCTATATATAAACTTGACAGAAAGAATACAACTGACAAATTTAGATAGTCATTTTTGTATCTCTCAGAATTTCTCAAGTGATTAGTTCACCAGAGCAAAAGAAATTCTGGGACAAGCTAGGTCTATGTTCTTACTTTTGATTTGAGCCTTTCCTTCAGAAGAGGGTAAATCCTTTTTAAATGTTTTTAACCATTTAGTAGAGTTCTGGAAATACAGTGGAATTATCCAGTTAAGATTTCATTTCTGCTCCAGCATAGACACATTTAAATTATCAGTAATATTTTAATAGTAAGTAATGTTAAGAAAAATGCCCAAGATATAATTATAATTTAAGTACTTCACCTCTGGCATGTCTAAACGTGGCTGGCTAATAGCCAACTCATATATTGCCCGGGCTCTCTCAATATCTCCGAGAATAGTCTCTAACTCAGCAAATTTGATCCATGATGTGCAATTTTCTGGTGCAAATTCCAGGAACTTTTCATAAAGCTTCCGGCAGCGGTCAAACTCTCGAAGCTGCAGCTCCAATTCAATGTAGACTTTAAACAATTTGTTTTTGGGACACTTGCCAATAGAGGTTCCCTAGAAAATAAAATAAAAATATCATGACTTGCCAAATTCTCTTGCCGTTGAGCAACAATGGCCTATGTATCCTAGGGACTGTTCTGGATGAAATGCGCCCTGTTCAGTAAGTATCATAAACTATTCTCTTGTCCCATGGCATAAAAAACTTATCAGGCAGTTTTAACAGGTACCCAAGCGAAACAGTCACATTCATTTGGATATAAAATGGTTGCATTCTGCTGAATGCTTAAGCCTTTCCTAGCTAACTGGTACTTTTGTTATGAGTTAACACTCCTTTTATGCTGTGAACTTCTTAAATTTCAGAAATAAGACAAAAAGCTAAAATTGGATCAGTTGTAGCTAAATGTTTTATTCCAAATTTCTTGTTTAACTGTATAGTTATAATATAGCACATAATACAGTGAATCCAAAATGTAATCTTAACTGAATTTAACTACAATTACATTGTTTGCTTTGCAAAGAGGGCCAAAGAGGGAAGCAATTTTTATAGGATCATTAGAACTGAATAAGAAACTGAGGCCTAATATTATTCAGGGTCATAGAGGGAATTAGAAACAAAGCCTGAATCTGAACCTAGCTCATCTAACTCTAAAATCTAATGTTTTGTTTTGTTTTGTTTTTTGCTGCTTTTACTATTAATTTGGAGTTTACTCACTGATATCTGATATATAAAGTTTTCTATAATTAATTATAATTAAATGCAAGAAATAACATTAAAAAAAAACTAGGAGACTATAAAAGTAGCTTTCAAATACTTCATTAGAAAGGCCAGTCCTAATAGAGAAAGAGCAATAAACTACTGGTAGGGAATACATACTTGCATACTACAAGGTAAAACTATATTCTTACAATCAGAGATTAAGCATATACTGAGGAACAGTTGGTTTTGGGTTAAGTACAATATGGCTATAAATGAACTTTTTTCAGTTGAAGTGGTAAAAGGTTCATTTGTGTTAGCAGACAGAATGACAGTGAATCATCAATTTTATTCAACTATTAAAGATAAAACTTTACTCTCTGGTTTTCTGGATAATTTGTGGTCACTATAAAATTTAGTTTGATCAGTACATAACAAATCTTTAATGTTTCATGATCTGCATAACTTACCAATGCTCTTCTTGCAAATGGTAGATTCTTCTGTCTTATTTCAAACTGGGCATACAGTAGCCATATTTTGGCAAATGTAAACTGAAAAACAAAAGCACAAAACCTTTCCTAATTTAGAGGACTCTGAATTAAAAGGTTGTTGTTTCTCTGAAATAAATCCCATGGAGCTAATGGTGATGATGTACTTTGGTTCCAATCAATTCAATCCCAATCTATGATACAGTAGTAGTATTGATTATTTTATTTTTATTTTTATTTTTTTTTGGAGGGCAATTAGGGTTAAGTGACTTGCCCAATATCACATGGCTAGTTTTTGTGTTAAGTGTCTGAGGCAGGATTTGAACTCAGGTCCTCCTTACTCCAAGGCCAGTGCTCTACTCACTGTACCACCTAGCTGCCCCAAGTTTGTTTTTTTTTTTTTTTTGCTTTTTGGAGGGCAAATGGGATTAAGTGACTTGCCCAATGTCATGCGGCTAGTTAGGTATTAAGTGTCTGAGGCCGGATTTGAACTTAGGTCGTCCTGACTCCAGGGCTGGTGCTCTATTCACTGCTCCACCTAGCCGCCCCTGGTATTGACTATTTTAATAACTCCAGGGTCTCCCTCTACTGATTCATACTGAACCACTTTTCAATCTGTCAACAAGCATTTATGAAATACTTATTAAGGGTCAAACACTGGCAATACAATGAAGGTAAACACAAAGGTCCCTGCCCTCGAGGAGCTTATAGTCTAAAGGGAGAAAGAGCATGCAAACAACTATGCACATACAAGATATACAGAGTAGACGGAAGGTAGAGGGAAGGTATCAGTAGCGGGAGAAACCAGGAAAGATCTCCTCAAGGTGGGATTTGAACTGAGTCTTAAAGAAAGCAAGAAGTAAGTATGGAGAGTCATGTGAAGACCAGCAGTGAGACATTAGTTGCTGGACTGAAGGAAATTAGGCATAGTAAAATTTGAAAACTAGGAAAGGAAAAGGTTGTGACACACTTGGCAAGCCAAAGAGAGGATTTTATATTTGGTCCTGGAGGTAGAAAGGAGTCACCATAATTTACTGAATAAGAGAGTGATGTGGGCAGACCTGGGCTTTAGGAAAATCACTTGGCAGGTGAGGATACATTGGAGTTAAGGCCAGATTTGAAGTCAAGAGGCCAATCAGCAAGTTGATGCAATAACCCATAGTGAGGTAATGAGAGGCTGTACCAGGTAGATATGTGAGTGGAGAGGAGGAGAGACAGGAATAAGAGAGGCTATGAAGGACAAAACTTGGCAACTGACTGCATATATGTTGTGAATATGAGAGGATTCCAGGATGATGACTGAGTTTGTGAGCCTAGTTGACTGGGATAATGATGGTGCCCTCAATACTAAGAGGCAAGTTTGGAAGGAGAGCAGATTTAAGGAGAAAAAGAATGAGTTCAGTTTGGGGCACAACGAATTTGAGATGCCTACTGGATATCCAGTTTGAGATGCTCAAAAGACAATGCAAGACTGGAGCTCAGAACTGAAGTTAAGGCTAGATATATGGAACTGGGAATCACCTCTGTGAAGATGATAATGGAACCTATTCACCAAGTAAGTAGGATAAAGTAAGTAGAGAAGAGGGCCCAGGAGAGAGCCTTGGGGCACACCCATGGTTAGTGGGCATGACCTGAATGAAGAACTAGCAAAGGTATGCAGGAGAAGAGAGTGATCAACACTGCCAAAGGCAATAGCACACAGGGCCTCCACTGGGCTGTGGCCACAAAGATGATCATTTTCTGGTTAACCTGGTGATGAGCTTCTCAAATTTAGCTAACCTGCTCCTCTGACAACAGAAATACAAAGCAGGTCGGGGGCGGCTAGGTGGCACAGTGAGTAAGAGCGCCAGCCTTGGAGTTGGGATGACCCAGGATCGAAACCAGACTCAGAAAATGAGCACCCACATATAAATAATGACTAGCTGTGTAACCTTGAGCAAGTTACTTAACTCCAATTGCTTAAAAAAAAAATACAAGCAGGTAAAAATGCACTGACCAACAAAGAAACCTAGACAAAATCATTATAAGGAGAAAACAATTGTTTTACAGTAATTATTTGCAGTTATATTGCAGTAATTATTTAGTCCTTGGAATAAGATATGATGGAAACAATTTCACAGCCAAACTCATGGAGACAACATTGATTTAATGCTTGACAAATATTTATTGATTTGTTCCCTAAACATGGCTTTGTTCACTGAGTACTCCCTCTCTGGACTAGCTTCTTTCTTGTGCTTTTCCTCCAATGTCCAGTTCATGCCATGTTTCTTTGACCAGTCCAGCCCACAGTCCTTCCCTTCAACACCTAGAGCACTTAGTCCCTATACAAATAATTTGGCAATCAGCAGATAGACTCCCTTGCATTGGTATTAACTTTTTATACGTGAATGTCTTATTTCCCCTAATTAAGTATGTGAGCTCCTAAAGATCATGGGCCATGCTTACTTCTTTGAAATCACGACACTGTCTGGCACTGAGCTTTGACAGTTCATTAATAAGTTCATGAAAAGAGGAACTATATTTGTTGGAGCTAGATTTATTTTTACTGCCTTGGAATTTATACAATTCTGTTCAACATTTTTTAAGCACTTAAAATGTATGAAGGCACTACTGTCTTAGAAGTTGTAGATACCAATGGGAAAAATGGCATAAACCTTGCTCTGAAGATGCATGCTAACCTACAATTTAGCAGGAGGCTCAAAGCACACACAGATGGTGATGATGCAAAGTGTATAGGTTAGACAGTCACGAGAGGTTTGAGAAGATTCTCTTGTGAAGCTCCGACCTACACAGATGTTTTATGGAGGATGTGGCACCTGATCTAACCCTTGAAAGGAAAGGAAGGAATTCAAAAGACAAAGAAAAACTCTATTCAACATGGGGAGAAGCAAGTAAAAATGGGTAAAGGCAAGAGAGGACAGGCCAACATCAGAGTACAGCAGTATAAAGTTTAGCGTGAACATAAGAATGATGGAAAGTAGTATGAAATAAGGTTAGAAAAGTTGATCAAAGCCAGAATGCAAAATTCCTTGAATGCCACAGTGGCAATGAAACAATCCACTGTGGTTTTTGAGAAGAGTTATGATAAGATATAGGTATTGGTACCGGGGAACTGGAGTTTAGAGAAAAGGTTAGAGGGTAAATATAAAGATTTGGAACTCACAGGCTAACTGAAGCCATAGGAATGAATAAATAAGATTGGCAAGGGGAAAAGAGAAGAAAGCTTAAAACAGAACCCTGGAGGACACCGAAACTAAGAGGAGGAGGAAGAGAAATCGTGAAGGAGAAAGAACCATACCTTTTTGTGAGGAATCAATTTCAAACAAGCTTGATATACCTGTCTGGTCCTCTCTGGATCCTATAAACAAAAAACAGAAACTTTCAAGAAAAACATTAGGGTTTTTTTTTTTTTTGCAGCAGATTTTAGTAATTCTAATTAAAATACACAACCCAAATCTAAACTATTTTCAGATGTTTGTGTTTTCAAACACTGACTTCATTTATGAAAAAAATAAACTACCTGAGTTTCTTTGAAGAGCTTTTTTCCTTAGCAGCAGAAATAAAACTATTCAGTATTCTCTGAACAATAAAATGCACATATAAGTGCACATGTGTGCATACACACATTTTTTTTTTGCTCAGATCATCAGAATACAAACTCCCACCTCCCTCCCGCCCCCCTATAATTTAACCAAACTTTTCTTGGATATATCACTTGATATGCACTTGAAGTAGAAACTTATGATTTAACTATAAACTTGATGAAAATTAATAAGAAAGACCAAGAGAAACTATATGTAATTTATAAATAAATTCTTACTTAGGTTGATTTATTCATCTTACATATCAAGTAGCATCCCTCTACAGCTCAAGGAGAGAAAAGAACTTCGTGTGTTCTGCAAACAGGAAGGTTTTGAAATACTATACAGTAAATATGAAATTAACCATGTATTTGAAGATCACTATATCTTATATACAGTATGAGCTTACTTGGCACTTAAAGCTTTATTCTCCAGTCTGAAGGAGTTCAAATTTAACCATAGGGAGATGAGAAGTCATGAATATCCTACATGCAATTATTCCTGTTCCTTTTACCTTTGCCTCCAACTCTTCATAAAGTGCATAGTTGATCCAGAGGTATATATACCGCTTCCAATGCCTCTTCTCTTGGATTGGTGGCACATTGGCAATGGCTCTTTCATACACCTCACGCACAGTGTCTGGTTCCGCATCACTTTCCACCAATCTCAAATAATCAAACCAGGCATCATAATTGTGTGGATTGGCCTAAGAAGAAAATCAGTTCCATAATCCATCATAAACTTCCTTCTAACTCATTAGGAGGAGAGGTAGTGGTGAGAGATTTTCCAGTCATCCAAACAACATGATCATAACAGTAGGAATTTACATAGTAACTATTTCCTAGGGTTTTCAGAGTTCTTCCAAAGAATTCTGATCTTTTTTTTTTCTTAGAAAATTCCTGACAGATTTAATAAAACAAAGGTTAAAGGAGATGCCTAACATCACAGAGCCAATGAATGACAGAGTCAAGACCAAATACATTTAATTTACATATATATACATATGTAAATATAAATATATATACATATATTTAAATTTTTTTTGCTCTGCTATTCTGAATAAGCAGCAACACAGTATGAGGAAATTCACAAAATTTCAGAGTTGGAACAGAATTTAGGGGCTATCTAGTCCAATCTATACCACCCCCCCCAAATATTTCCACCAAAACATCTGACAAGTGGTCATCTAGTCTCTGCCTGACTTCAGTGAGTAGAAATGACCACCTCCCACCATTCAACTTAAGGAAAGCTATAATCATTATTTTTTCTTGACACTGAGCTTAAATTTACCTTTTTTATAAATCCTAGTTGGGACAAAATACAACTAATTCTTCTAATCCCTCTTCCACATAAAGTCTTTCAAAGACCTGAAATTAGTCACCACAACCACCAGTTTTCTCTTTTCCGTTTCTTCAACCAATCCTCACATAGCATGGATTCAAGGCCCCTCACTATCCTGATTGCTATGCTCCATAAAGTATCCAGCTTATAAATATCCTCCCTAATCTGGGGTGCCCAGAACCTAACATGATAATCTAGATGTGATCTGACTAGGACAAAAATCCAACAGAACTACTGCCTTTTTATTCCTAGAAATGACACCTCTCTCTCTCTCTCTCTTTTTTGCTTTTTGGAGGGCAATTGGGGTTAAGTGACTTGCCCAAAGTCACATGGCTAGCAACTGTGTCAAGCATCTGAGGCCAAATTTGAACTCAGGTCCTCCTGACTCCACGGCTGATGCTCTATTCACTGCACCACTTAGCTGCCCCCGACACCTGTCTTAATATGGCCCAAGATCCTATTAGCTTTTTTTGGTTTCTACTGTATAATATTTTTAACTTATATTGAGTTTGCAGTCCACAAAAATCATCAGATCTTTTTCAGATACTGCCAACTATGCCTCTCTCATTTTATCTTGGTGAAGTAAATTTCTTTAACAAATCTTATTGGTACCTTTTGCTTCTATATCAGTTATTTGTAAAGTGTCATCCACTCACCTTCCAGAATTCAATTTTCCCTTGTTAAAAAGAGTTAAACAAAAACAATGGGTACAGAGACTATGACTGACAACATATGCAATGAATAGTCTACTCTTAAAGTCTGCTGAAAGGAAAGTTGTTATATTTAATCATTTGCTCTCTGGGGCCATCACTGGTTTTTTGAGTTTGGAGGAAGCTGATTTTTAAAATACAAATATAAGCTTTTAAGTTTGTCAGTTACACCAAGTGTAATTCTTTTGAATTTAAAATGAACCTATTTACAATATATTAGGAGGGGATGGAACTGCACTTTTGGTAGAAACAGCAATTCAGGAACTTAAGGTAAAGAGATATAATAATATTCTTTTCTAGGACTAGTTTCTGAAACTTTTTGGAATGGGAATGAATGAGATTATATGCAGTACAAAAGAACAAAGGACTTAGAAAGCCCTTTCAGACCCACTTTCAAAAAAAACCTTTTGATTAGATGAGGCAGAATTAAAAGACTGTGAAGTTTTCAACAATTGCTAAGGTGATTATGAAAGAGAATCAATAAGAAATAAGCTAAAACACTGCTGTAGAGTAGCAAGGACCCACTCAGTTGCAGGCAGACATCATGAAGTGGCAATTAATCCAGTCCCAACAGTTGCATGACTTCCTTCAACAGTACTCTACTGCTTGGGAAAATAACAGGGAAGATATTACTAATACAAGTGTACTCACCTTCACCTCCTCTTCATACTGGAATCTCCGTTTGCTCACAATGATGTCTTCAATACCTCTTCTATCCCCAAATTTCTTTTCAAATATTGTGTAATTTTTAAAGAGTTCTTGGGCTTCCTGCTTCGAAATCCTATCCAGGGCATATTTGTAGATCACTCGTACCCTTTCAAACTATAAATACCAAAAGTATCAAGGTGAATGCTAATATATTTTAATAATTATTTCTTATCTCATATAAAACAAGTAAAAAGTTATATGTCACATAATTATTTTTAAGTGCTGAGGATGGAAATGCTGAGAACTGAACAAGACCAAAATTATGTACTGATGAAAGATTCTTTTCTTCAATAACTCAGCTGGCATGCTCTCATCAATGACACACACAGATCTACCTAATTAAAGTCTCTAAATCTTAGCAAACATCCTTCATGAACTGGTATGGCCAAGAAAAATATCACCAACTGATGGTAGAAGTCAGGCTGGTGATAAAGTTAGCTTGGCTGATTCTTAGAAGACAGTCAAACAAGATCATTATCAGGTTCAAATCTGATCCAACTCAGCAGGATCTATAAGAACTTGTGCTTTAATAGCGCAGTCTTTGCCATAAGCATCACCAAGCCACCAACCACTGGAGTAGGGTTTTAGTGGAAGTTTGCTGCCAGATTAAATCACCTCTTTGCAACATTAGTCAAAAGCCTGAACATTCCCTAATTTTCTATGGACTAATGTACAAAATTTTTAACCTAGCACTCAAGGCCTTTTACTTAATCTAGCATTCCAGGCCTGTCACCAACTTACTTTTCAAGCCTTATTTTACATTATTCCCCTTCACAAACCCTCCAATCTAGATCTACACTTCAATATGCAATCTTACCTGGGTGCCTTTGCTTACTCTAAGTCTAGTCATCTCGTCATTTCTAAGGCCCAGCTCAAGTTCAGGCCCTGTGAAGGCTTTCCTTTCTAACCAGTTCTCAACAATTATTTCCTCCTCTGCTTTCCTATAACTCTTCCTTGTCAAAACTAATTCCCTCTTTAGTGTAGAGATGTTAACTATATGCCTTATCAAAATAACTTCTAATAAGCTAGATAAAAGAATAACATAAAATCGACCTCTATTTAGTATGTACAGTAAGTAGAAATCTTCTAAGTCTTTTTGCATAATATGTAGAAATTGCAAGTATACTTACTTCTTTTTGATTTTCTTCAAACTTAGCAAAGGCTACATAGAGATGTTCATCCATATGCTCATCTCCAAAGAATTCCACAGCTCTTTCATATACTTTCCTTGCATGAGCAAAGTAGCCATGTTTTTCTTCAAAGCGAGCATATTTGATCCAGTTTTTAACATCGGGGTGCACGAGGACAAGTACAGAGGAATTAAGGAAATGCTAGTCATATATTGATGGATTTTTGTAAGTCCAATCACTAGTAGGGCCCAAATGAAATAACCAAATCTCATAAATATCCAACTATCCCTTAGGGCATGGTTTCTTAACCATTTCTGTGACAAGGACCTTCCCTCCCCATCCAAAACTATGGATGGACTCCCCTCCCCCCAATTTTTTTTAATGACCTGAATAAAAGACAAGGTAGTATGAACTTTTATACTGAGATGCATTTGTTGAAAAAAAATTTTAGGCTCAAGGACTTTAGGTTAAGAATTTCTGCTTTCAGGGGAAAAACTCACCACAGATTTATCACTAAACTTAAAATGTAACCAAAAAAGACTAAGAATGATAGAGAGAAAGGCCTCATTAAACAAATGTGAATAAGATTTTCCTAATATGAATCTGAGAAAAGCAAGACTGGGTGCAGCCCTTGAAAAGGGGGCTATGTCTTCAGTCTAAAACAGCATAACTGGCAACATATAGTAATCATAAAAGCACTGATATTAGAGCTGAATGTTCAAATCCTAGCTCTGCTACTTAATAACTAAAAGACTTTGGGCAAGTCGCTTTTTTTTTTTTTATGAGTTGGTTTCCTTATCTGTTAAATGGGGATGATGATAGTGATACTACTATAGTACTACCTGTTTTTCAGGGTTACCTTAAAAAAATGTTTTGTAAATTACATGATAAACAATCACATTATAAAAAGAATAAACAGAAATCAAATGAATGCCTTGAAAATATCACCAAGAATACTCAGAAATGTTTTGTTTTGGCTTAACAGAGTACCATCTCTCTAGAAGTATATAGGTGGCAAAGTAAACAAAATCTGTATCCTTAACTGCTTACCCAGGACATAAATGCTACCAAGTATAAGTAAAAGACTATCTACGGGATAACCAAATCATAATCAAAAAATGTTTCAAAGGATATATCTTTCATAAATGGAACGTGCCCGATCCACCTCTTTATATCTCAGTTCAAAGTTGATATAGGAGTGCCAAGCTTGCTCCTCAGGCTGCCATTCCATCCAGCGTTCAAATACTTGCCGGCCTCCAGCAATATTTCCCAACATCTCCTCCATATAAGTGTATTTGTACCTGTAACAAAATCATTCCAAGATAACCCCTGATGTCAATATGGAGTCAAAGGAAGAAATGAATCTTGGAGATTTTTAATTTGCTGATGTCTTTAATAGGATGGTGACTTAAGGCTTTATCGTCCAAAGGATTAATAAAACGATACTATCTCTGATTAAAACATTACCTTCCAGAAATGATCAAACTTTTGAAATGCAGGTAGTTAGAAATTTGTGTTTCAATAAGTTCTTTTGTATAAAAGCATAGTTAACTTTGTTAATCTACTAAGCTACATAAAAATAAACCATACTGATATAACCTTACCAGAACTGGTTGACCCGGGGAAGAGTTGTGATAGCCCGATCCCAGATATTTCGGGCATGATTTACTTGGCGATTCTTCATTTCCATTTCTGCATATTTTAGCCAGAGAGTGATA
Source organism: Gymnobelideus leadbeateri (assembly GCA_011680675.1). NCBI lineage: Eukaryota > Metazoa > Chordata > Mammalia > Diprotodontia > Petauridae > Gymnobelideus > Gymnobelideus leadbeateri. The sequence goes on along the minus strand of WOXC01005511.1, from coordinate 1,472,690 downwards.
TTTCGGTAGTCGACATCTAAGGCACGCTCGTATATGGAACGGGCCCTGTAAGGTAACATTTTTTGGGAAAAATATGTAAAACTTGACAACTACATTTATGAAACACCTTACATAATTCAAATGAAATGGTCATCTTACTAATGCAGATGTATAACAGTATCTTGTACTTGTGTAACCAAAAATTTTCAAATCTATTACCTTATATCATCACCACATATGAAATGATGTTCTCATACGTGTAAGTTTTACCTCTGAATTTCTTTTAGACTCTCTTCCCATTGTGCGTATTTAATCCAGTTACTAATCACAGTTCTATTCTTCCTTATATTGTCCTCAAAAGTCTGGTAGAAAAAGAAAAGATTCAACCCAAATAAAACCAATTAAAAATGGAATTATACTTTGGTTCAATTCTTAGATTAACAATTTAATTAATTTAAATTTAATTCACAGACATCACATTCTAAAACCTCTGGACCTGAAGGAATCTATGAAAAGAGATAGGTATTTTGAACAAATCCTTATGATGCCAAATTCCATCAGGATGACAAGAAGAAAAATAGCAGAATACATCCAATCATTAATAGTGTTTTAAAAATCTTAATGCACTTATATTGTAATTATGGTAATACCTAAGCAGATTCAACTTGGCACACAATTATTTATTTTGTTAAAAAATTATCATAAAAATAACATTAGCAAAAAACATTCAAAATAAGGAAGATATTACATAAAACCTTAGCATTTAATAAAATAAGACTAAACAAAGTATTGATGTAAAGAAGTAAAGTATTGAAGTAAAGAAGGCAAAATATGCAGAGCCTCTTGTTGGGTAAATATCCCTTTCTAATTAGCTACTAATCTTGTTTAGAGCCTTAACATTTCAAAAAAGTTTTACCATAATCTCATGTTTGTTTAGTGGACTGAATCTATTTTGGTTGTTAAAAAAAAAAAAAAAGGAAAAAATTTTACTTATTTAGGCAAAATCTAATTGGTTAATAATTAATAGTGACAAAATTAATGTCCTAAGAGGCTGTGGACTACTGGAATTCACTAGTGCCAGAAAAATAACTGGTTTTAAGGTCAGTCTTAGCTATGTGATTCTGATTAAGTCACTTAAAGTTTCAGAGACTCAGTTTCTTCATCTATAGTGGTTTGAGTGCTACGCCTAGAGTCAGGAAGATCTGAGTTCAAATTTCACTTCAGATAGTTATTAGCCATGTAACCCTGGGTAAGTCATTTAATCTCTAAGTTTCTGTAACTGAAAAATGGGTAGAATAAAAGTGCCTCTCTCCCAGAGCTGTAGTGAGGGTCAAACGAAATGACATTTTTAAAGTTCTTGGAACAGAATCTAGACATAATTGGCTCTTAGTAAATGCTTGTCCCCGTCTCCTTTCCTTTGTACTACCTATCCCACAGAAGTTTTGTGAGGAAAGCAGCTTGAAAATCTTTTATTTGTCAATTATTAATACTATCCATTTTAGTCTCATTAATTAAGCTCTTAGCCAACAATCTTTACAGCTCACGGCACTCTCCTGGAAGGGCTGACTTCTATTTTTTACTTACCTTTCTTTTCCTTAGTTTATAATCATTTAATTCTTCTTCATCTGTGATCTTCTGTTGAGGAGGTGGTGGCAGAAGCTCAAGCTCTCTTTCTTTAGCTTCTCTCAAAAGCTGCTCTGCTGTGATCTGGACTTCAGCAGGGGCTTTGTTTTTTACCTTAAAAATGAAATAGATTTACCTTTGGTATCTGTACTTTTCACTATACAAAGTTTCAAGTAACAATTACATTTGTAATTGATATGTATGTGTATGTATATATAAACTTCTGGACCACATTACAAGGTACTCTACTCAGGAGATTATGTTTCTACTTTTTTATGAAATTACACATATTTTACTGCTTCTAAGTTTTGTCTTAAGGGAAAGTTAGAAATAAAATGAATAGCAGTATACACTTGTGGCTTAGGATAAAAATATATTTGGATCCTACAGGAAATACCTTGAATGTTATTTTCACATGATATTTTGTTTTCAAAATACGTATCACATTTTAGTCAAGTGAATAAAGAACCTCTCTATATATGGGACATTTTTTCTTATTCTTCTTAAAGTGATAAATGAAATTAAATGATCTGAAACATATACTTATGTTTAAAGTCCTATTTAGAGCAGGAAGGAAGATGTGAGTTCAAATACCAGCTCTGCTACTTACTGTGAACTTGGGTAGGACCTCTGAGCCTATTTCCCTTCTCTGTAAAGTGATGATAATATTCACACTACTTCCATTGTGAGGATGAAATAACATACTGATATGTCACACTTCGCAAACTATAGGTTGGAAGTAAATACATTTGAAAGATAAACTTTCTGATTAAGTAGGAACTTAGAAATGAATAGGTATAACATAACACCAAGATGGTATTTATATACTGGGGTTGGGGAAGGAGAATAAGATCACTCTGAATGGAACTAATCAGCTTTGTTGTTTGGCAGATGAGTATGGGAAACAACTGTTTTGGTTTGGTTGCAAATGTTCTGTGTATTTTCAAAGTTAGCAAGAGAAACACATGAAAAAAGAACCTGAATCAGCTCTTGTAATGTTTCAGACCCAAGAGCTGTTTCACATAACTGTATTGGTGATTTTAAATACATGAAAAAGGATTTAGTACTACACAGAAAATATTGGGTATAATGGAAATAGATTTTAGAGCCTAAAGGCCATCACATATTTCCTAATGCTTATATGCTTACTCCCAAAAAGAATATTACTTGATAAAAGTGGGGCTGTTGATGCCAAAAAACTAATTTACTCAGCTTTACACACATGCAAAAGTGATGAACTTCATTAAGTCAGTTCTTGGCATTTGAACAGTGGAATCATAGCGTGGGGTAGGGTGGGCTTTAGCAGGTATGGGTTCTTTTGTTAAAAGATTAGTACTTATGGGTTCTTTGGGCTTACATGCCATGATGAACAGTTAGTGGTGCTGATGGGGTACAAGCTCTGGGAACCCCCTTGAGCTCTCCTTGAATCTTCCCACCTGAGGCCATAAGCCTCTCATTATAGCTCAGCTCAAATATCTGTTACTGGCCTAGCTCTCCACTGTCCAGTTAGACCCCCACCCTGGATTCTCCCAAAATATCTATGCCCAAATCTGTTACCCTTAAACTAGCCTAGCCCTCCTTTGCCTGTCATCTTCAGCTACTTCCCACCCTTAATCTCTACTGGAGTCTGACCTCATCTGACTCTTCTTGAAGACCCTCCCCAAACTCCTCCTCTAGACCACCCCAGATTCCTCCCACAACCTCTGGCGCAGACTCGCTCTGTGTCAGATGATTCTGGCCCGCTGGTCCAGTACAAGCGTCACAGGTACCAAAGCTCCTTAAAAGTCTACCCATTATGGCGAACCTTTAATACACCTTGCTTTCCTTTGGCTGAGAGAACATTTCAGTGGAATCCATCCGGCAGGACCCGGCGTGTTGGTATTTTGGGGTCTCGAGCACCCCTAAACCTTAAACCTCCACATCTTATACTTCCCTGACCTCATCAGTAATATCTAAATACTGCTGACGCTCAACGAACAGTTCTTCCTACTAGCACAGTATGACTTCAAAGTAACTTCCCACATAGTAAAGCCCCAGGCCAGAGTTCTTCCTGAAGCTAGAAATTAATAAACATTTGCTGAGCTGGGGCACGCTGACCATGTTGCCTGCCTCCGGAGGATTTCCACTCACAGATGCTTTTTGACCCTTCCCTTTCTGGCTCCGGGAAAAAGGCTATCACACCTCCAGGAAGTTTCCTCTTCGACCCTGACAGGGACAGGAACTACAGTACACCATCAACAGCCTTTCCTTCTTCCCCCGGGTCACGCCTACCTTCGCCACTTTGGGGATCCGCTGCTTTCCGGCCGCGGTGGAGGCTGCCATGTTTGCTAGGATAGGCCCGAGACCCCTTCAGAGCCGTCTAAAATTCGAATTTGTGCCCTTTAATCTCCTCGAAAGCACTCAACTAGTCTCTGATCGGCTCTAGAAGAATCAAACAACTCCAAGCCGGAACCGGAAATGGAACTGTCGTCATCGAGACATGACTTTTCACCCTTAGCCACCACGTGACGGAAAGGGACACCGTTTCTATAGTAACCGGCGTTCGGCGTCTGCCCTGGAGTTAGAGGGGAGAGAGCTGTAGCTGGGGTAAGTCAAGTTAAGAGGGGCAGCTAGGGGCAGCGGAGGGCTTACACGTATTCTAACTATGGTGTACTCTCAGTGGTTTAGGGCCAAGGGTTTTGGGTGTCAGGGAAAAGCTTTCTCGGGTATTCCAAGCAAAGGCGCCTTGCACTGAAACCTGGAACAGTGCCCCCTAGATTCCGTGGTCAGGGGAAAAAAGCACAGACTACCACTCCCAGAAGGCAAAGCAACACCATAATGGAAACACGGTCTCTCGCGTTTTGCATCTGGGCCGTGTTGCATCCTGGGTTTTGTAGTCTTAGTCTCTTAAGGGCAGCTACTGTTTTTACTTGGGAGCTGAGAAAGTACTGCATTCTAGCCCTGAGAATTAAGGAAAACAGAGGAAAGGAAATAATCATTTATACAGCGCTTACTGTGTGCCAGGCACTGTCCTGAGAACTTTACAAATATTATCTCATTTGATCCTCACAACCATCCTGCAAATCAGGTGCTGTTATCCCCATTTTATAGTTGAGAAACTGAGGCAACGGAGGTTAGTTAAGTGACTTGCCAGAGCCCCACAGCTGATAAATGTCTGAGGCAGAATTTGAATTCAGGCTTTCCTGACGCCAGGTCCAGCACTCTATCCACTGCTCCAAAAATAACTAATAACACTTAAAAAAATTTGAAACTTTATTAGTTATCTTAAAAGTAGGGTTCCCCACCACCATTGGTAAATAACACTACAACTATCCCTTTGGTCCTTAAGGCAAATGACATATATTCCAACAAACTTGCGGTATAATGTGGTTAATATATAATGAAGTCCATCTTTTGGCATCAGAATTCTGTAACAATTGTTTGAATCTTTCAGTAGTGTCCAACTCTTCGTGACTCCATATTTTTTTTTGTTGTTGTTGTTTGTTTGTTTTGTTTTCTTGACAAAGATACTGCATTGGTTTGCCATTTTCTTCTCCAGCTCATTTTAAAGATGAGGGAACTGAGGCAAACAGCGTTAAGTGACTTACCCAGGGTCACACAGTTAAAATGTTTCTGATGCGTCTTCCTGACTCCAGCATTAGCACTCTATCCACTGGGATACTTAGTTTCCACTTAGTATTATGCTCATCTCTTAGTAAGTGCTTAATAAATGCTTGATGGTTGACTGATAGTATAAGTTACTGGGAAAAGAAATTGAAAGTACGTTTAAATTTAAATTGGTGGATTGGAATTATTTGTTATCTGTTATGCTCTTTGGCTAGTTAAGACTTGCCTGTATAATTAATTGACTTAGCCAATATAAAAAGCACTTTCATTGTATCCATTTTATGAATAGATAAACTGTATTTTAGATATGTAAAGAATTATCCCCTGCATAAACACCGCCCCCCAAGAAAAGGGTGGAATTAGGGGATAGAGGTTTCCAATTTACTGGTTTCAATGGAGAACGGGCATTTCACCCAGTGCCCTCTAGTGGTAGAAGTGGGGCATAACTTCAGGGATGAGTGTTTTTCTGTCAGAACCTGAGCTTTCATCATGAAAAAGTGTCAGGTAGTGGAATAACAGCTAGTAGTTAAACATATCAGAATCTAGTAGTTAAACATATCAGTATTCTTCTTCATTCACTTTACATTCCAGCCAAATTGACTTTCTTGATTTTGCTTTTTCTGGAATTCCATTTCCATCTCCATGCCTTTATAGGTGGGTGGTCCTTTCTCCTTGAAGGATCCTTAGATCCCTTCAGGCTTCCCTTGATGTGTTGCCTTCTATGGGGAAGCCTGTCTTGATCTCCCTAGTTGTTAGTATTTTTACTTTCTTTTTTTTTCAAATGCTTTACTAACTTCTGGTTTACATCATTCATTTCCACCAGATTCTGAGTTACAAATTTTCTCCCCGTTTTTTCCCTACCCACCACCCGAAAATAGCAGTCCCACAGGATATCTCCTCCTCCAATCTGTTCTCTCCCATATCTTCTCCCATACCCCCTTCGACTTTTCCAATAGGGCATGGTGGATCTCTATGCTCCAGTGCCTGTATATCTTATTTCCCAATTACATGTAAAATAGTATTAATAACAGTATATATATATATATATATATATATGTATATATATATTTAAACATTTGATTTTAAAACTTTGAATTACAGATTCATTCCCTTCCTCCCTTGTCACCCACCATTACTGGGAAGATAAGCAATTGAGTATAGGTTATACATGTGTAGCTATGCAAAACATTACCATAGTAGATATATTGTAAAAGACTGACTATATTTCCCTCCCTCCTATCCTACCTCCCACTTGTTCTATTCTCTACTTTGATCCTGTCCCTTTTCAAAAGTAGGTGCTTCCAACTTCCCTCCCCCCCAGCCTGCCCTCCCTTCCATTATCCCCCCTCTCATCCCCTTCCCCCCTACTCTCCTGTAGGGTGAGATACCCTATTTAGTGTGTATATCATTCCCTCCCTGAGCCAAATTCAATGAAAATAAGGTTGACCCATTCCTTTTTGCCTTTCTGTTCTTCCCCTCCATTGTAACCGTTTTCCTTTGCCTTTTCTATATGAGATAGTTTACCCCATTCTGTCTCTCCCCATCTCCTTTCATTATATTCCTCTCTCACCTCTCAATTTCACCTTTTAAGTATCATCCTTTTCTATTAAATTGGTCATGTGCCCTATATCTATATATACCTGTAAACATATATACACATATTCACATATGTATTCATATGCCCATATACCCTCCAATATAGACATATATATATATATATATATTTCTATTCCCTTCAACTATTTTCATATTGAGAAAAGTTTCATCACTTACAATTATTGTTTTTCCATGTGAGAATATAAATAGTTTAACTTTGATAAGTTCCTTATTTCTTTTCGCTGTTTACCTTCTCATGCTTCTCTTGCTTCTTGTATCTGAATGTCAAAATTTCTATTCAACTCTGGTTTTTTCATCAAGAATACTTGAAAGTCCTCTATTCCACTGAATTAGCATATTTTCCCCTGAAACATGATACTCAGTTTTGCTGGGTAGGTGATTCTTGGTTTTTAATCCTTTGACCTTCAGAATATCATATTCTAAGCCCTTTGATTCCTCAGTGTAGAAGCTGTCAGATCCTGTGTTATCCTGATTGTGTTTCCACAATATTCAAATTGTTTCTTCCTGGCTGCTTGTAGTATTCTCTCCTTGATCTGGGAATTTTGGAACCTGGCTATAATATTCCTAGGAATTTACTTTTTGGGATCTTTTTCAGGAGATGTTTGGTGGATTCTTTCAACCTCTGTTTTGCCCTCTGGTTCTAAAACATCAGGGCAATTTTCCTTGAGAATTTCTTCAAGGATGATTTTTAGGTTCTTTCTTTGATCATGGCTTTCAGGTAGTCCAATAATTTTTAAATTATCTTTTCTGGATCTATTTTGCAGGTCAGTGGTTTTTCCAATGAGATATTTCACATTGCCTTCTATTCTTTCATTTGTTTGGACCTGTTTAACAGCATCTTGATTTCTCATAAAGTCACTAGCTTCCATTTGCTCCAATCTAATTCTGAAGGAATGATTCTCCTCAGTGAGCTTTTGAGATTCTTTTTCCATCTGGCAAATTTGGCTTTTTAAGGCATTCTTCTCCTCATTGCCTTTTTGAGCCTCTTTTGCCATTTGAGTTAGTCTATTTTTTAAGGTATTATTTTCCTCAGTCAGGCTGTTGACTCTCATTTCATAATTTTTTTGCATTATTCTCATTTCTTTTCCCAATTTTTCCTCCATTTTTCTTATCTGCTTCTTAAGGTCCCCTGTGGCCTATAACCAGCTTATATTTTTCTTTGAAGCTTTTGGTGCAGGACTTCTGACTTCGCTGTCTTCCTCCTGTTCCCTGATTTGATCCTTTTTGTTGACAAAATAGGAGTGTAAAGTTGGGTTGCTCTGTTTATTTTGTTTCCTTTACCTGCTCGTCACCACTCAAGCACTTGACCTCTGGGCTTTTTGCCACAGTAGGACTCTGCCATCAGACAGGGGAGCTTTGTCCCAAACTTTCTCAGCTGCCGAAGGTATTAGTTGGGTTCCCTCTCTGAAGCCTCCACATGCTCTGGCAAGCTGGTTGCACACCCCAGGACCTCCACCCTAGACTGCAATCCAGATCCAAGCAGGTTAAAGCAAGAGCTATTACCCTTCAGACTGGTAGCTTGGTCCCCCTACACTCTGCAGGCCAGGAATTGAAGCTGCCACATGGGGGCAGCTGCATGGCTGCAGTGCCTCAGCAGCTTCTCACCCCAGTGGCAAAGGCCGACCACACTTCCAACTACTGAATTCCAAAGTCCACACTTGCACTGACCTCTCACTTTGTCCTTCACATCTATGTGTTGATAATTCTGGGAACCACCACAGCTGCTGGTGATCTGAAGTCCCTCCAGCTGGTGGTTGGTCAGGCCCACCCTGGGGCTAAAACCTCCAGGTTGAGTGGGGCTGGGCTCAGCTCCCAGAGTGCTGTGCCAATTTCTGCTGGCCTGCTGGGCTCTCTTCAGCAGGAGGTTAGCTTCTCTGTGTCATTTTGTGGGTTCTGTAGCTCCAAAGTTTGTTCAGAGTTACCTTTTACATGAATTGGGGGAGGTGGAAGCTGGAGCCCTAAGGAAGTCCTATTTCTACTCTGCCATCTTGACTCTGCCCCCTCCCCCCCAACAATGGGTGATCAAAAACACCAGAGTTAGTATTTTTTCCATTCCGTCCATTTATTTGTGTAAATGTTAACAAGCCTCTAATACAATAAATGCTCTTGAGGGGACATAGCTAGATAACAGTATTTCTTGGGACACTCTGGGTTGTTTTAGTGGAGTATGAGTTTAGTATGAGTCAGTATGTGACTGGCAGCCAAACAAGCTGATGCAATCTTAGTCCATATGGAGAGGTATAATGTCCAGAACAAGGAAGGTGTAAGCTCTGCTGTACTTTGTCCGTAACTCATTTAGATTCTTGTGTTTTGTTCTGCATGTCCCATTTTAGGAAGGGTATTGGTAAACTAGAGAATGAACAGAGGAGGATGAATGGGATGCCAAAGGGCTCCAAGATCATGATATGTTAGTCAAAGGATGTGGGGTGTTTAACTTGAGAAGAGAAGACAAAGGAGTGGGATGATGGCCACCTCCAAGGATTGGACTTAGACTCATCATGCACTAGGCCACAGAGGGCAAGAACTAAGAAGCTACAGAGGCAAATTTGGGGTTGAAGTAAAGAAAAACTTTCTAACAAGGGAAGTAATAAAGCTATAGTATGAATTCTGACTACATATTTGGGCTAGACTTGGATCAGTAAGATATGGGTTTAAATTTGGCCTCAGTCACATACTAGCTGTGTGAACCTGAACAAGTCACCTAACTCTGTTTGCCTCAGTTTCTTCATCTGTAAAATGGAGATGACAGTAGTACCTATCTTACAGAATTGTTGTGAGGATCAAATGAGATAATATCTACAAAATGCTTTGTGAAACTTAAAAGACCTTTATAAATGCTACTTATTATTACTTAGAATCCTGCGTTTTGTTTTGGGTTCTGGAATATGTAAAATTGAAAATTGATCTTAATTCTATTTTGCTTAGACTTAATCAAGCTAGATTTAATATTTCCTTTTGAGGTTCCTTACCCTTATAAACTCATCCATTACCCTCTTTCTGAGAAACTCAATTAACCTAAAAACTCAAATCTTGTCAATTTAAACTCTTAAAGCAACTCCAGTTGACTTAGATGCTAATCCCAACTTCTCCCATCACTTGAGAATCTTTGTCATAATGACTCAAATCACATCTTGGCTATGGTTAAGGGGGTTTCAGAAGGTGAGGTCCAAATGATGTATGTTATCCATACTCAGTCAAAAGACACATCTTTGTTGCTCCAGATTTTGCCCTGTCACCTTAGTAATTGTTATGAAAAACACGGTTAACCCTCACTCAAGGTCTTTGATCATCAAGTGAGGCCATTGAACTAGCTATTTGATCATGTTTAGAATTTCACACCTCAGTTTATCTTAATTTCTACTATAACAATTAGGACTATCCCGAGGTGTATTGGACTGCCTTGGAAAGCAGAGGTTCAAAACAAAGGCTAGATGATCATTTGTTGGATATGTTGTTCAAGGGGTTTTTGTTCAGCTACGAGTTAAACCAAATGACTTCTGAAGGTCCTTCCAGCTCTAAAATTCAGAACCTTTTCCTAAATTCTTAAATGTGTATGTATGTATGTGTATATAGGTATACATATATGTGTGTGTGTGTATACATAAGAAGGAAAAGAGACAGATTGGATAGTTTCAGAAAGATAACTGATAAATAGAAAGTGGCTATTATTGCTATTAGCATTTTTAGAGACTTTTTCACTTTGGGTTTGATAGAAATCTATGATTTTTTTAATCTAAATGGACATAATATTGCTTAAACAAAATTACCCCAAAGCAAAATCAATCACTGCTTTTTCTTTCATTTTTTATGAACTGGAAGCAGCAGTGAATTCCCCTCCCCCCCCAATACTTGGATACATACAATTGTGCTAAATTAAATATATTGAACCTGCAAATATTTCATTTCTGTCCCTTTCAACAACATTTGGGAGCAGTTTTACTGGCAACAAAGAATACTGTTGTGGTGCTTTCTAGACAGACCAATTCTCAGAAACTATATGAGCCGACTGAGAAATGTGTCTAGTAGTTTGTGGTGATGGCTGACACAATGTACCCCCAGGGAAAAACCAGCTAGACTTATGTGGAAAATAGCATATTCACTTTGTCATTTTGGAAATTGAATTCGTATTTAATATTATAAGTATTGTAAGTGAGACAGCTAATCATTTCATATTTATAGTGGAGCATTTTCTCTTTTCATGAAAGGGCATAAAATGACATCACTGATTTCTCCAAGAGGCAGGGAAGAATTTGTCCATTGCAGAAGAACAGAATCACAAGATATTCACTGCATTAAGTCTCTCATCAGAAAATTTACAGAAAAACTTTTTGGAAGGATTAATGTCATTTATCTTCTGTAAGTAATTTTACCATCATAGTTAACAAGCATTTGTTGAACATTGCTGTCAATTCTGCTCTGGGGGTGGGGCAGATATCAGCCCTTGGGGAACTTCTAGCCTAGGTGAGGAGTCATATATATACACAAAATGGCAGAGTATCAAAAAATTAGATGGATTGATCCATCCATAGTTAATTTTCAATCTGTGAGGCTCTCAGTGAATGCAATAGCACATTTTTGGCTTGCTGAAAGAATTTGCAGGTATAAAATTTGAAGAGTTCACTAAACTTTGGTAAATCATTCAGTGTTCCTAGTAGGCAAGATGTGTCCAGGTTGTAGAAATCACAGTCCTTTTATTTTTACATAAAATGAATGACAGAATTTAAATATTTGTCAAAGAGCAGTTGTTTGCTAATACACGTATATAACTGTATATATACACGTACATATATACACATATACATGTATGTGTATATTTATATCTATCTATGCATTTGTAGTCCTGAAAATGTATCACAGGAAGATTTCATCATTTATGTTTTAGAAGTTTCCTTGAATCACAAAATGACTGCTATATTGTATCTCTGATAAATTTAAAACAACAACAAACCTTCAATTAGGGACCAGAATAAGAGCAGTTTTTGGCAATGGTCTCAGTATCTTCCTGATTGTGTGGATGCAGCATTGGGTTCCTATATTGGCAAGGGTATGCAGTGACCCTTCCAAACTTTGACCAGAAGATTTAGGAATCTAAGTTTTATTTTTGTTTCTGAAGTAATTTTTGTAATGGACATAGAAAGCGATAAACTCCCCGAATAAATAGCCAAGCTGACTTCAAGCACAACCTCCATGATATGATGTTGTAACATAGTAGAAAGAAAGATGGCTTTGGATTCAGGAACTCCTGGAATCAAGCCCCACATCTGATTGGCTGTGTGACCCTGGTTGAGTCTCAGCTTCTCAGTGCTAAGGACAGCTCTCTAATACTGTAATTATAGAGCAGATGCCAGTGTGCTTTGGGAGAATTTTACCCTATGAGGGTTCCCTGTGCCAATAAAATCATAGGTTCAGTTAAAAAGAAAACAAACCTTACAGCAAGTGTTAGTCTTAGGGTCAGGATAGCCAGGCCAGATCCCAGCCTGGACCTTCAGTGGCTGTGTGACAGCATGAAAGTTGTACGTTACTCTCCATGAAGTGGAGGCTTCCTCCCTACCCTCAACACATGTCTTCTAGCTTGCTGCCTCTTATGCCAAAAAGAGAAGGAATGTAGGGATATTGGGTACCTTTGCAAGACTTTTGAAAGTCAGACAAAGGGTGGCTAGGTGGCGCAGTGAATAGAGCACCAGCCCTGGAGTCAGGAGGACCTGAGTTCAAATGCCGGCCTCAGACACTCAACACAAAAAATAGCCATGTGACCTTGGGCAAGTCACTTAACCCCGATTGCACTCCAAAAAGAAAAAAAAAAAGAAGAAAAACTGTCAGACAAAAACTGTCCCCACCACTTTGCTCCATTCAGTTCAGTTCAGCTGAATATGTGTTTCATCTCTAGAAGGGAAATCCTGCCCTCTTATCTATTTTTCTTCTTTTTTTTTCCAGTCAGAATTTTATTTCAAAATATCATTTTGAGCCCTGGCTCAGGGCCCCAGCACCACGCTAGCTACAAAATCTCAGTTAATGATATTCAAAGGCACTTGAGGGATCACAGTCCACATAGGAAAAACTGAGTCGATGAAGAATTCATGTTCCCCAGATTATGGCTTGCACCATTGGATAGGTAGTCCATTGTATTAGTCCATCAGTACATATACCTTATACAGGTACTGAAGATGAACCATAGTGATCTGGGCTAAAAATTTAATGGAAAAAGAGGATAGTGGTCAAGATAAATTTGGGAAATTGTATAACCCAAGCTGCTTCTGCTACCAAAACCTTGCTTTTTAACAAAATATTTCCTCAATAATGCTATCAAACCCCAAATCATTGAAAAACATGAAGAGAAGTTATGAGACCCAGTGAAAATGGAAAGATGCATGTAACTGATAATGACTAGTGAATAAGGAGTGATGAAAAATCATCTCTGAAGATGTGTAAAACTAAAAAAGGAGGCGTGAACAGATTAACAATGAGTATTTAGCCCAAAATAGTAGAGGCAGGCCACTTAGCCCTTCTGAGACTCAGCTTCCTTATCTGTATAATTAAAAGGTTTCATTAGATTTAGTTTAATTCACCAGATACTTACTGAGCATCTACTATTTACTAGGCCTATGTAGAATACAAAGGCCATACTGCCCCTTGACCTTGTGAAAATTTCATTCTAGTATGTGAACTTAGACACGAATACAAAAAACAAGTGTTAAATCCTCTCCTCTTAGTTAGAATATAGTAAGTGTAAGGGAGGTTGATCTTTTCCCTTCTTCAGCTAATGTGGTTATAGTAAGAAGGTTTGTGTATTTGGGGTTTTTTTTTTTGGCTTTTACGAACAAATATTTATTTCAAAGGTATAACAAAAACAAAGTACATACATGTCACCCCAGTATCTGGGGGGGGCATAATCTCTACATAAAACATCAGTTTTTGAGGAAGAGAGGAGGATTAGGTTTACTAAACTAAATTCCTACATAGCGTGAGTCCAAGTTGCAAGTCCAATGCCTCCCCTGTATTTGTGTTCTGGGACCTGGGCATCTTAGGGCTTCCTTGCTGGGCTAGTTACAATTTATTCTCTAGAATTCTGGGTCCAATATCCCTGTGGCTCATAACCCTGGGTCCCAGGACTCCACTCCCCACACCTAGAACTGACAAGGATGAACAGACATGCCAAAACCCCAATTCTCTTTTTCAGGGTGCATAGTCTAAGGGAAGGAGAAGTTGGTACTCAGGCCTTTTTCTACTTACTGCCCTGACTACTCAGTCAGTGAAGAGTTTTTTTTAACTCCTGGGCATAGCCAGAAAAGAGAGTGATGAGATGTTAAAGTTAAAAAACCAAGATGGATCTACACTCTATGATCCTTTTATGAGTTGTGAACCTCTTTGTTTGAGTCAAGAAGGGAACAGTGTGATTGAATTTGCAAACAAACGAGATACACTTCTGAGGCCTTTAAATAACTGAATGAAATTCAGAGTGAGAAATACAGCCATAATTAGAGAGAACCAGGCTCCTGAGAGGGAATCATTCTTGTGGGGAGGAAGTTTGTTTTTTTCTCCTCTTTTCCATATGCCATATGTTCTGGAGATCAGAGACAGCTTTAATTTTTATTTATTTGTTAGTAACATTCATTTAAAAAAATTTTGAGTTTCAAATTCTCTCCTTCCCTCCCATTGAGAAGACAAGCAATATGCTATCAGTTATACATGTGAAGTCATGCAAAACATTTCCTTATCAACCATGTTTCAAAATAAAACAAAGCAATACAATAATAGTAATAACAAAGAAATGAAAAAAAATAAAGTGGAAAAAAGTATACATTCAGTCTGCATCACTCAGTTCATCACTTCTCTCTCTGGAGGTGGATAGTATTTTTCTACATGAGTCCTTTGGAATTGTCTTCGAACATTGAGGACAGAGAGAAACAGAGACAATCACCTAAATGAGGAAGCAGCTTCAGAGCAGAAAAGAGTGTTGCCTGCAGATTCATGTAAGGAGCAGACCAGGGGAGCCTAGCTGAGCTGAGTGGCTCATCCAGTTGAGATGCTCCACCCAAGGGAAGTTGAGTGAGCACTCTATAAAGAAAGGAAAGACTTCCAAGCCCTGCAGATCAATAATTGTCAATTACCTTGGCTATATATGTTTCTTATGTGTGTGCTTCAGTGATATTTGATCCAAAGATTTTCTGCCCATTCTTCTCATGGATGCTATATGTATTTGTGGGAGCATGTGTCCCATATTAATGGAGGGGGAGGCACTGTGGATTTGTAGCTATTATAATTATGATGATGATTATTTTCCTTGGTCATCTTAGTAAAGGCTTGCTCCTAGACCCCAAGCAGGAATCCAACCTAAAAGTTCAAGTTGGGAGGAATAATTCAGAAT